>JANJGN010002754.1:0-59934 GCA_026770705.1 Isurus oxyrinchus
CACACACTCCTCCACACACACACACACTCTCCTCCACACACACACACACTCTCCTCCACACACACACACACACACTCTCTTCCACACACACACATACACACACTCTCCTCCACACACCCACACTCCCCTCCACACACACACACACACACTCTCTCCTCCACACACACACACTCTCCTCCACACACACACACACACACACACACAGTCCTCCTCCACACACACACACACACACACTCTCCTCCACACACACACACACACACATTCCTCCACACACACACACACTCTTCCACATACACACACACTCTTCCACATACACACACACTCTCCACCACACACACACCTCCACACACACATCTCCACACACACACACTCCTCCACACACACACACACACTCCTCCACACACACACACACTCCTCCACACACAGACACACTCCTCCACACACAGACACACACCCTCTCCTCCACAGACACACACACTCCTCCATACACACACACACTCCTCCACACACACACACACACACTCTCCTCCACACACACACACACCTCCACACACACACACTCCTCCACAAACACACACACACACTCCTCCACACAGACACACACACACTCCTCTACACACACACACACACTCCTCCACACAGACACACACTCTCCTCCACACACACACACTCTCCTCCACACACACAAACACACTCTCGTCCACACACACACACACTCCACACACACACTGTCCTCCACAAACACACACACACACTCCTCCACACATACACACACACACACTCTCCTCAACACACACACACACACTCTCCTCAACACACACACACACTCACTCTCCTCCACACACACACACACACACTCTCCTCGACACACACACACACACTCCTCCACACACACACACTCCTCCACACACACACTCCTCTAGACACACACACACACACACACACACAGACACACACTCCTCCACACACACACACACACACTCCTCCACAGACACACACACACTCCTCCACAAACACACATACACTCCTCCACACACACACTCTCCTCCACACACACACACTCTCCTCCACACACACACACTCTCCTCCACACACACACACACACTCTCCTCCATACACACACACTCACACACACACTCCTCCACACACACACACAAACCATCCTCCACACACACACACCCTCCTCCACCCACAGACACACACACACACCCTCCTCCACACACACACACTCTCCTCCACACACACACACTCTCCTCCACACACACACACACACTCTCCTCCACACACACACATACACACACTCTCCTCCACACACACATACACACACTCTCCTCCACACACACATACACACACTCTCCTCCACACACACATACACACACACACACTCTCCTCCACACACACACACACACACACTCTCCTCCACACACACACACACACACTCTCCTCCACACACACACATACACACATTCCTCCACACACCACACACACACTTCCACATACACACACTCTTCCAGACACACACACACCCACACATTCCTCCACAGACACACACTCCTCCACAAACACACACTCCTCCACAAACACACACCCACACCCCACAACACACACACTCCTCCACACACACACACACACACTCCTCCACACACACAACTCCTCCACACACACACACACTCCTCCCACACACACACACACTCCTCCACACACACACACTCATCCACAAACACACACCACTCCCCACAACACACACCTCCTCCACACACCCACACACACACACACCCTCCACACACACACAACTCCCCCACCCACACCACACACTCCTCCACACACACACACCCCCACACACTCCACACACACACACCCACACACCACACCACACACTCCACCACACACACACACTCTCCTCCACACACACTTCCCTCCACACACACAGTCTCCTCCATACACACTCTCCTCCACACACACACACACACACTCTCTCCTCCACACACACACACACACACCCTCCATACACACACACTCTTCTCCTCCACACACACACTCTCCTACACATACACACACATTCCTCCACATACACACACTCTCCTCACACAAACACACTCTCCTCCACACACACACACTCATCCACAAACACACACACTCCTCCACAAACACACACACTCCTCCACACACACACACACACACACACTCCTCCACACACACAAACTCCTCCACACACACACACACTCCTCCACACACACACACACTCCTCCACACACACACACACTCCTCCACACACACACACTCATCCACACAACTCTCCTCCACACGCACGCCTCCACTCACACTCTCCTCCACACACACACACACACTCTCCTCCACACACACTTCCCTCCACACACACAGTCTCCTCCATACACACTCTCCTCCACACACACACACACACACTCTCTCCTCCACACACACACACACACACTCCTCCACACACACACACACTCCTCCATACACACACACTCTTCTCCTCCACACACACACTCTCCTCCACATACACACACCTTCCCTCCACATACACACACTCTCCTCACACAAACACACTCTCCTCCACACACACACACACACTCTCTCCTCCACACACACACACACTCCACACACAAACTCCATACACACACACACACTCTCCTCCACACACACACACACACTCTCGTCCACACACACACACAGTCCTCCACACACACACACTCCTCCACACACACACACTCCTCCACACACACACACACTCCTCCAGACACACACACACACTCCTCCACACACACACACACTCTCCTCCACACGTGCACACACACACACATTCTCCTCCAAACTCTGCTCTACACACACACACTCCTCCACACACACACACACCTCCACACACACACACACTCCTCCACACACACACACTCCTCCACACACACACACACACACACTCCTCCACAGACACACACACACACACACTCCTCCACACACACACACACACACACACACACTCCTCCACACACACACAAACACCCTCCTCCACACACACAAACAAACCCTCCTCCACACACACACCCTCCTCCACACACACACACACACACCCTCCTCCACACACACACACACACACACTCCTCCACACACACACACACACACACACACATTCCTCCACACACACACACACACACACACACACACACACACACACTGTTCCACATACACACACACTCTTCCACATACACACACACTCTTCCAGACACACACACACACACCTCCACACACACACTCCACCACACACACACACACACACACACTCCTCCACACACACACACTCCTCCACACACACATTCCTCCACACACACACACTCTCCTCCACACGCACACACACACACATTCTCCTCCAAACTCTGCTCTACAAACACACACTCCTCCACACACCCACACACACTCCTCCACACACACACACACACTCCTCCACACACACATACACACACACACACTCCTCCACACACACACACACTCCTCCACACACACTCACACACGCTCCTCCATACACATACACACACTCCTCCACACACACACACACACACACACTCCTCCACACACACACTCCTCCACACACACACACACACACACACACACCTCCACACACACACACACACACTCCTCCACACACAGACACACTCCTCCACACACACACACACTCCTCCACACACACACACTCCTCCACACACACACACACACACACACTCCTCCACAGACACACACACTCTCCTCCACACACACACACTCTCCTCCACACACAAATACACACACCCTACTCCACACACACACACAGACACACTCCTCCACACACACAAACACTCCTCCACACACACACACACTCCTCCACACACAGACAAACTCTCCTCCACACACAGACAAACTCTCCTCCACACACACACAAACTCTCCTCCACACACACACAAACTCTCCTCCACACACACACGCTGTCCTCCACACGCACACACTCTGCTCCACACGCACACTCTCCTCCACACACAAATACACACTCTACTCCACACACACACACACTCCTCCACACACACACCCCTCCACACACAAACACACACTCCTCCACACACACACACTCCTCCACACACACACACACACTCCTCCACAGACACACACACACTCTCCTCCACACACAAATACACACACTCTACTCCACACACACACACACACACACTCTACTCCACACACACACACACACACTCCTCCACACACACACACACACTCCTCCACACACACACACACTCCTCCACACACAGACAAACTCTCCTCCACACACAGACAAACTCTCCTCCACACGCACACTCTCTTCTCCACACGCACACACTCTGCTCCACACGCACAAACACTCTCCTCCACACACAAATACACACTCTACTCCACACACACACACTCCTCCACACACACACACACCCCTCCACACACAAACACACACTCCTCCACACACACACACACACTCCTCCACACACACACACACTCCTCCACACACACACACACTCCTCCACACACACACACACACACACACACTCCTCCACTCACACACACTCTCCTCCACACACACATTCTCCTCCACACACACTCACTCTCCTGCACACACACTCACTCTCCTGCACACACACACACTCTCCTCCACACACACACACACACTCTCCTCCACACACACACACACACACACACTCCACACACACACTCCATACACACACACACACTCTCCTCCACGCACACAAACACACTCTCGTCCACACACACACACACACTCTTCCACACACACACACACACTCCTCCACATACACACTCCTCCACACACACACACACACTCCTCCAGACACACGCACACACTCCTCCAGACACACACACACACTCCTCCACACACACAATCTCCTCCACACGCGCACACACACACATTCTCCTCCAAACTCTGCTCTACACACACACACTCCTCCACACACACACACTCCTCCACACACACACACACACACTCCACACACACACACACACACACACACTCCTCCACACACACACACATACACACTCTTCCACACACACACACACACACTCCTCCACACACACACACACACACTCCTCCACACACATAACACACACACACACTCTCCTCCACACACACACATTCTCCTCCACACACACACACACACTCCTCCACACACACACATTCTCCTCCACACACACACACACACACACTCCTCCACACACACACAAACACCCTCCTCCACACACACACACAAATCCTCCTCCACACACACACCCTCCTCCACACACACACACACTCTCCTCCACACACACACACACTCTCATCCACACACACACACACACACACTCTCCTCCACACACACACACACTCTCATCCACACACACACACACACACACTCTCCTCCACACACACACACACACACACACACACACTCTCCTCCACACACACACACACACACACTCTCCTCCACACACACACACACACACACACACACACACTCCTCCACACACACACACTCTTCTCCACATACACACTCTCTCCTCCACACAAACACATTTCTGCACCCACACACACACACACACTCCACACACACACTCCATACACACACACACACTCTCCTCCATTCACACAAACACACTCTCCTCCACACACACACACACACACTCTCCTCCACACACACACACTCTCCTCCACACACACACACTCACTCTCCTCCACACACACACACACTCTCTCCTCCACACACACACACTCTCCTCCACACACACACACACACTCTCCTCCACACACACACACACACTCTCCTCCACACACACACACACACACTCTCCTCCACACACACACACACACACATTCCTCCACACACACACACACTCTTCCACATACACACACACTCTCCACCACAAACACACCTCCACACACACACACTCCTCCACACACACACACACTCCTCCACACACACACACACTCCTCCACACACACACACACTCTCCTCCACACACACACACACACACACTCCTCCACACATACACACTCCTCCACAAAAACACACTCCTCCACACACACACACTCCTCCACACACACACACACTCCTCCACACACACACACACACACACACACACACACTCTCCTCCACACACACACACACACACACACACACTCTCCTCCACACACACACTCTCCTCCACACACACACACACTCTCCTCCACACACACACACTCTCCTCCACACACACACACACACTCCTTCACAGACACACAGTCTTCTCCTCCACACACACACTCTCTCCTCCACACACACACTTCTCCACACACACACACACACACTCCACACACACACTCCATACACACACACACACTCTCCTCCACTCACACAAACACACTCTCCTCCACACACACACACACACTCTCCTCCACACACACACACTCTCCTCCACACACACACTCTCCTCCACACACACACACACACACTCTCCTCCACACACACACACACACTCTCTTCCACACACACAAATACACACTCTCCTCCACACACCCACACTCTCCTCCACACACAGACACACACACACACTCACTCTCCTCCACACACACACACACTCTCTCCTCCACACACACACACACACACACACACTCTCCTCCACACACACACACACACTATCCTCCACACACACACACACACACATTCCTCCACACACACACACACACTCTTCCACATACACACACACTCTCCACCACAAACACACCTCCACACACACACACCTCCACACACACACACTCCTCCACACACACACTCCTCCACACACACACTCCTCCACACACACACACACTCTCCTCCACACACACACACACTCCTCCACACATACACACTCCTCCACACACACACACACTCCTCCACACACACACACACTCCTCCACACACACCACTCCTCCACACACACACTCCTCCACACACACATTCCTCCACACACACACACACTCTCCTCCACACGAACACACACACACATTCTCCTCCAAACTCTGCTCTACACACACACACTCCTCCACACACACACACACACACTCCTCCACACACACACACACACACACACACTCCTCCACACACACACAATCCTCCACACACTCCTCCACACACACACAATCCTCCACACACACACACACACATTCCTCCACACACGCACACACACTCCTCCACACACACACACACACACACTCCTCCACACACACACACTCCTCCACACACACACACACACACTCCTCCACAGACACACACACACTCCTCCACAGACACACACACACTCCTCCACACACACACACTCTCCTCCACACACACACACACACACATACCCTCCTCCTCCACACACTCTCCACCACACACACACACACACTCTCTTCCACACACACACACACACTCTCCTCCACACCACACACACACTCTCCTCCACACACACACACACACACTCCTCCACACACACACACAACCCTCCACACACACACACCCCCTCCACACACACACACACTCTCCTCCACACACACATACACACACACACTCTCCTCCACACACACACATACACACACTCTCCTCCACCACACACACATACACACTCTCCTCCACACACACACACATACACACATTCCTCCACACACACACACACTCTTCCACATACACACACACTCTTCCAGACAAACACACACCCCTCCACCACACACACAACTCCACCCACACACACACCCCTCCACACACACACTCCTCCACATACACACACACTCCTCCACACACACACACACTCCTCCACACACACATACACTCCTCCACACACATACACTCTCCTCCACACACACACACACACTCCTCCATACACACACACTCCTCCATACACACACACACTCTCCTCCACACACACACTCCTCCACACACACACACACATTCTCCTCCACACACACACACTCTCCTCCACACACACACACTCTCCTCCACACACACACACACACCTCCACACACACAAACTCCTCCACAAACACACACACACACACTCCTCCACACAGTCACACACTCCTCCACACAGACACACACACACACCTCCACACACACACACACACACACACACACACTCCTCCGCACACACACACACTCCTCCGCACACACACACACACTCCTCCACACACACACACTCCTCCACACACACACACTCCTCCACACACACACACACTCCTCCACACACACACACACTCCTCCACACACACACACACATTCTCCTCCACACACACACACTCTCCTCCACACACACACACTCTCCTCCACACACACACACCTCCACACACACACTCCTCCACAAAAACACACACACACACTCCTCCACACAGACACACTCCTCCACACACACACACACACACACACACTCCTCCACACACACACACACTCTCCTCCACACACACACACTCTCCTCCACACACACACACACACACACACTCTCCTCCACACACACACACACACACTCTCCTCCAAACACACATACACACACTCTCCTCCACACACACACACTCCCCTCCACACACACACACACACACTCTCCTCCACACACACACACACACACACACACACACTCTCCTCCACACACACACACACACACACACTCTCCTCCACACACACACACACACTCCTCCACAGACACACACTCTTCTCCTCCACATACACACTCTCTCCTCCACACAAACACATTTCTGCACCCACACACACACACACACTCCACACACACACTCCACACCATCACACACACACACTCACCCTCCATTCACACAAACACACACTCCTCCACCACACACACACACTCCTCCCCACACACACCACTCTCCTCCACACACACACACACACTCTCCTCCACACACACACCACACACTCTCCTCCACACACACACACACACACTCCTCCACACACACACACACCCCCACACACACACACTCTCCACACACACACCACACACACACCTCCACACACACACCTCCACACACACACACCTCCCACACCACACACACACACACACCTCCACACACACACACACTCTCCACCACACACACACTCTCCTCCCACACACCACACAACACACTCCTCCACACACACTCACACCACCACTCCTCCACACACACACACTCCTCCACACACACACACACTCCTCCACACACACACACACACACACACACTCTCCTCCACACACACACACACACACACACACACACACACACTCTCCTCCCACACACACACTCTCCTCCACACACACACACACTCTCCTCCACACACACACTCTCCTCCACACACACACACACTCCTCCACAGACACACAGTCTTCTCCTCCACACACACACTCTCTCCTCCACACACACACTTCTCCACACACACACACACACACACACTCCACTACACACACACACACTCTCCTCCACTCACACAAACACACTCTCCTCCACACACACACACACACTCTCCTCCACACACACACACTCTCCTCCACACACACACACACACTCTCCTCCACACACACACACACACACACACTCTCTTCCACACACACAAATACACACACTCTCCTCCACACACCCACACTCTCCTCCACACACAGACACACACACACACTCACTCTCCTCCACACACACACACACTCTCTCCTCCACACACACACACACACACACTCTCCTCCACACACACACACACACTCTCCTCCACACACACACTATCCTCCACACACACACACACACACATTCCTCCACACACACACACACACACTCTTCCACATACACACACACTCTCCACCACAAACACACCTCCCACCACACACTCTTCCACATACACACACACTCTCCACCACAAACACACCTCCACACACACACACCTCCACACACACACACTCCTCCACACACACACTCCTCCACACACACACACACACTCTCCTCCACACACACACACTCCTCCACACACACACACACTCCTCCACACACACACTCTCCACCACACACACACTCTCTCCTCCACACACACACACACTCCTCCACAGACACACAGTCTTCCCCTCCACACACACACTCTCTCCTCCACACACACACTTCTCCACACACACACACACACACACACTCCATACACACACACACACACTCTCCTCCACTCACACAAACACATCTCCCCACACACACACACACACACTCTCCTCCACACACACACACTCTCCTCCACACACACACACACACTCTCCTCCACACACACACACACACACACACTCTCTTCCACACACACAAATACACACACTCTCCTCCACACACCCACACTCTCCTCCACACACAGACACACACACACACTCACTCTCCTCCACACACACACACACTCTCTCCTCCACACACACACACACACACACACTCTCCTCCACACACACACACACTCTCCTCCACACACACACTATCCTCCACACACACACACACACACATTCCTCCACACACACACACACACACTCTTCCACATACACACACACTCTCCACCACAAACACACCTCCACACACACACACCTCCACACACACACACTCCTCCACACACACACACACTCTCCTCCACACACACACACACACACTCCTCCACACATACACACTCCTCCACACACACACACACTCCTCCACACACACACACACTCCTCCACACACACACTCCTCCACACACACATTCCTCCACTCACACACACACACTCCTCCACACGAACACACACACACATTCTCCTCTAAACTCTGCTCTACACACACACACTCCTCCACACACACACACACACTCCTCCACACACACACACACACACACTCCTCCACACACACACAATCCTCCACACACACACACACACTCCTCCACACACACACACTCCTCCACACACACACACACACACTCCTCCACAGACACACACACACTCCTCCACAGACACACACACACTCCTCCACAGACACACACACACACTCCTCCACACACACACACTCTCCTCCACACACACACACACACATACCCTCCTCCTCCACACACTCTCCACCACACACACACACACTCTCTTCCACACACACACACACACTCGCCTCCACACACACACACACTCTCCTCCACACACACACACTCACACACACACTCCTCCACACACACACACAAACCCTCCTCCACACACACACACCCCTCCACACACACACACACACTCTCCTCCACACACACATACACACACACACTCTCCTCCACACACACACATACACACACTCTCCTCCACACACACACATACACACTCTCCTCCACACACACACACATACACACATTCCTCCACAGACACACACACTCTTCCAGACAAACACACACCCTCCACCACACACACAACTCCACCCACACACACACCCCTCCACACACACACTCCTCCACATACACACACACTCCTCCACACACACACACACTCCTCCACACACACACACACTCCTCCACACACACATACACTCCTCCACACACATACACTCCTCCACACACACACATACACACACACACACTCCTCCACACACACACACACACACACACACTCCTCCACACACACTCACACACGCTCCTCCATACACACACACACACACACACACACACTCCTCCACACACACACACACACACTCCTCCACACACACACTCCTCCACACACACACACACACACACACACTCCTCCACACACACACACACACACACTCCTCCACACACACACACACACCTCCACACACACACACACTCCTCCACACACACACACACACACACACTCCTCCACAGACACACACACACATTCCTCCACACACACACACTCTCCTCCACACACAAATACACACACTCTACTCCACACACACACACTCTACTCCACACACACAGACACACACACACTCCTCCACACACACACACACTCCTCCACACACACACACACTCCTCCACACACAGACAAACTCTCCTCCACACGCACACGCTCTCCTCCACACGCACACACTCTGCTCCACACACACACACACACTCTCCTCCACACACACACATACACACACTCTCCTCCACACACACATACACACACTCTCCTCCACACACACACACACACTCTCCTCCACACACACACACACACACACAGTCTCCTCCACGCACACACACACTCTCCTCCACACACACACACACACACTCTCCTCCACACACACACACATACACACATTCCTCCACACACACACACACTCTTCCACATACACACACACTCTTCCACATACACACACTCTTCCACACACACACACTCTTCCACACACACACACACACTCTCCTCCACACTCACCCTCTCCTCCACACACACACACACACACACACACTCTCCTCCACACACACACACACTCTCCTCCACACACACACACACTCTCCTCCACACACACACACTCTCCTCCACACACACACACACATTCCTCCACACACACACAGACTCTTCCACATACACACAGACTCTTCCACATACACACACTCTTCCAGACAAACACACACCCTCCACCACACACACTCACACCCCTCCACACACACACACACACTCTCCTCCACACACACACACACACATTCCTCCACACACACACAGACTCTTCCACATACACACAGACTCTTCCACATACACACACTCTTCCAGACAAACACACACCCTCCACCACACACACTCACACCCCTCCACACACACACACACACACTCTCCACACACACACACACATTCCTCCACACACACACAGACTCTTCCACATACACACAGACTCTTCCACATACACACACTCTTCCAGACAAACACACACCCTCCACCACACACACTCACACCCCTCCACACACACACTCTTCCACACACACACGAACACTCCTCCACACACACACACACACTCCTCCACACACACACACACACTCCTCCACACACACACACACTCCTCCACACACACACACACACTCCTCCACACACACACACACACACACACACACACTCCTCCACACACACACACACACTCCTCCACACACACACACACTCCTCCAGACACACACGCACACACTCCTCCAGACCCACAAGCACACACTCCTCCAGACACACACACACACTCCTCCACACACACACACACACACACACTCCTCCACACACACACACACACACACACTCCTCCACACACACACACACACACCTCCACAGACACACACACACTCCTCCACACACACACTCCTCCACACACACACACACACACACCCTCCTCCACGCACACACACTCTCCTCCACACACATACACACACTCTCCTCCACACACACATACACACACTCTCCTCCACACACACATACACACACTCTCCTCCACACACACACACACACACTCTCCTCCACACACACACACACACACACACACTCTCCTCCACACACACACACACACACACACTCCTCCACACACACACACACTCTCCTCCACACACACACACACACACACACACTCTCCTCCACACACACACACACATTCCTCCACACACACACACACTCTTCCACATACACACACACTCTTCCACATACACACACTCTTCCAGACACACACACACACTCCTCCACAGAGACACACTCCTCCACAAACACACACACTCCTCCACACAGACACACTCCTCCACACACACACACTCCTCCACACACACACACTCCTCCACACACACACACTCCTCCACACAAACACACACTCCTCCACACACACACACACTCACTCCTCCACACACACATACTCCTCCACACACACACTCCTCCACACACACACACTCCTCCACACACCCACACTCCTCCACACACACACACACACACTCCTCCACACACAGACACTCATCCACACACACTCTCCTCCACACGCACGCCTCCACTCACACTCTCCTCCACACACACACACACACTCTCCTCCACACACACACAGTCTCCTCCACACACACACACACACACACACTCTCCTCCACACACACACTCTCTCCTCCACACACACAGACACACTCTCCTCCCCACACACACACATACACACAAACACACACTCGCCTCCACACACACACACACTCCTCCACACAAACACACACTCCTCCATACAAACACACTCTCCTCCACACACACACACACGATCTCCTCCACACACTCCTCCACACACACACACACTCCTCCACACACACACACACTCCTCCACACACACACACACACACACTCCTCCACACACACACACTCCTCCACACACACACTCCTCCACACACACACTCCTCCACACACACACACTCCTCCACACACACACACTCCTCCAGACACACACACACACACTCCTCCACACACACACACACTCCTCCACAGACACACACACACTCCTCCACAGACACACACACACTCCTCCACACACACACTCGTCCACACACACACACACACACACTCCTCCACACACACACACACTCTCCTCCACACACACACTTACACACACACTCCTCCACACACACATACACACCCTCCTCCACACACACACACAAACCCTCCTCCACACACACACCCTCCACCACCCACACACACACACACACCCTCCTCCACGCACACACACTCTCCTCCACACACACACACACACTCTCCTCCACACACACACACACACTCTCCTCCACACACACACATACACACACTCTCCTCCACACACACATACACACACTCTCCTCCACACACACACACACACTCTCCTCCACACACACACACACACACTCCTCCACACACACACACACACACACTCTCCTCCACACACACACACACTCTCCTCCACACACACACACACACACAATCTCCTCCACACACACACACATACACACATTCCTCCACACACACACACACTCTTCCACATACACACACACTCTTCCACATACACACACACTCTTCCACACACACACACTCTCCTCCACACACACACTCTCCTCCACACACACACATACACACACTCTCCTCCACACACACACATACACACACTCTCCTCCACACACACACATACACACACTCTCCTCCACACACACACATACACACACACACACACTCTCCTCCACACACACACACACTCTCCTCCACACACACACACACTCTCCTCCACACACACACACTCTCCTCCACACACATTCCTCCACACACACACAGACTCTTCCACATACACACAGACTCTTCCCCATACACACACTCTTCCAGACAAACACACACCCTCCACCACACACACTCACATCCCTCCACACACACACACACACACTCCTCCACACACACACGAACACTCCTCCACACACACACACACTCCTCCACAAACACACACACACACACACTCCTCCACACACACACACTCCTCCACACACACACACTCCTCCACACACACACACTCCTCCACACACACACTCCTCCAGACACACACGCACACACTCCTCTAGACACACACACACACTCCTCCACACACACACACACACACTCCTCCACACACACACACACACACTCCTCCACAGACGCACACACACTCCTCCACACACACACTCCTCCACACACACACACACACACTCTCCTCCACACACACACACACTCCTCCACACACACACTTACACACACACTCCTCCACACACACATACACACCCTCCTCCATACACACACACAAACCCTCCTCCACACACACACACCCTCCTCCACCCACACACACACACACACCCTCCTCCATGCACACACACTCTCCTCCACACACACACTCTCCTCCACACACACACACACACACTCTGCTCCACACACACACACACACTCTCCTCCACACACACACATACACACACTCTCCTCCACACACACACATACACACACTCTCCTCCACACACACACACACACTCTCCTCCACACACACACACATACACACATTCCTCCACACACACACACACTCTTCCACATGCACACACACTCTTCCAGACACACACACACACACACTCCTCCACAGACACACACTCCTCCACAAACACACACACTCCTCCACACAGACACACTCCTCCACACACACACACTCCTCCACACACACACACACTCCTCCACACACACACACTCCTCCACACACCCACACTCCTCCACACACACACACACACTCCTCCACACACAGACACTCATCCACACACACTCTCCTCCACACGCACGCCTCCACTCACACTCTCCTCCACACACACACACACACACTCTCCTCCACACACACACACACACACACACATTCCTCCACACACACACACACACACACCCTCCTCCACGCACACACACTCTCCTCCACACACACACACTCTCCTCCACACACACACACACACTCTCCTCCACACACACACATACACACACTCTCCTCCACACACACATACACACACTCTCCTCCACACACACACACACACTCTCCTCCACACACACACACACACACACAGTCTCCTCCACGCACACACACACTCTCCTCCACACACACACACACACACTCTCCTCCACACACACACACATACACACATTCCTCCACACACACACACACTCTTCCACATACACACACACTCTTCCACATACACACACTCTTCCACACACACACACACACTCTCCTCCACACTCACCCTCTCCTCCACACACACACACACACACACACTCTCCTCCACACACACACACACTCTCCTCCACACACACACACACTCTCCTCCACACACACACACTCTCCTCCACACACACACACACATTCCTCCACACACACACAGACTCTTCCACATACACACAGACTCTTCCACATACACACACTCTTCCAGACAAACACACACCCTCCACCACACACACTCACACCCCTCCACACACACACACACACTCTCCTCCACACACACACACACATTCCTCCACACACACACAGACTCTTCCACATACACACAGACTCTTCCACATACACACACTCTTCCAGACAAACACACACCCTCCACCACACACACTCACACCCCTCCACACACACACACACACTCTCCTCCACACACACACACACATTCCTCCACACACACACAGACTCTTCCACATACACACAGACTCTTCCACATACACACACTCTTCCAGACAAACACACACCCTCCACCACACACACTCACACCCCTCCACACACACACTCTTCCACACACACACGAACACTCCTCCACACACACACACACTCCTCCACACACACACACACACTCCTCCACACACACACACACTCCTCCACACACACACACACACTCCTCCACACACACACACACACACACACACACACACTCCTCCACACACACACACACACTCCTCCACACACACACACTCCTCCACACACACACACTAATCCAGACACACACACTCCTCCAGACACACAAGCACACACTCCTCCAGACACACACACACACTCCTCCACACACACACACACACACACACTCCTCCACACACACACACACACACTCCTCCACAGACACACACACACTCCCCACACACACTCCTCCCCACACACACACACACACTCTCCTCCACACACACACTTACACACACACTCCTCCACACACACATACACACCCTCCTCCACACACACACACAAACCCTCCTCCACACACACACACCCTCCTCCACCCACACACACACACACCCTCCTCCACGCACACACACTCTCCTCCACACACACATACACACACTCTCCTCCACACACACATACACACACTCTCCTCCACACACACATACACACACTCTCCTCCACACACACATACACACACTCTCCTCCACACACACACACACACACACACTCTCCTCCACACACACACACACACACACACACACTCCTCCACACACACACACACTCTCCTCCACACACACACACACACACTCTCCTCCACACACACACACACATTCCTCCACACACACACACAATCTTCCACATACACACACACTCTTCCACATACACACACTCTTCCAGACACACACACACACTCCTCCAGACACACACACACACTCCTCCACAGAGACACACTCCTCCACAAACACACACACTCCTCCACACAGACACACTCCTCCACACACACACACTCCTCCACACACACACACACTCCTCCACACACACACACACTCCTCCACACACACACACACTCACTCCTCCACACACACATACTCCTCCACACACACACACTCCTCCCACACACCCACACCCTCCACACACCCACACTCCTCCACACACACACACACACACTCCTCCACACACAGACACTCATCCACACACACTCTCCTCCACACGCACGCCTCCACTCACACTCTCCTCCACACACACACACACACTCTCCTCCACACACACACAGTCTCCTCCACACACACACACACACACACACTCTCCTCCACACACACACTCTCTCCTCCACACACACAGACACACTCTCCTCCCCACACACACACATACACACAAACACACACTCGCCTCCACACACACACACACTCCTCCACACAAACACACACTCCTCCATACAAACACACTCTCCTCCACACACACACACACGATCTCCTCCACACACACTCCTCCACACACACACACACTCCTCCACACACACACACACTCCTCCACACACACACACACACACTACTCCACACACACACACTCCTCCACACACACACTCCTCCACACACACACACTCCTCCAGACACACACACACACACTCCTCCACAGACACACACACACTCCTCCACAGACACACACACACTCCTCCACACACACACTCGTCCACACACACACACACACACACACACACTCTCCTCCACACACACACACACTCTCCTCCACACACACACACACTCTCCTCCACACACACACTTACACACACACTCCTCCACATACACATACACACCCTCCTCCACACACACACACAAACCCTCCTCCACACACACACACCCTCCTCCACCCACACACACACACACACCCTCCTCCACGCACACACTCTCCTCCACACACACACACACACACTCTCCTCCACACACACACACACACACTCTCCTCCACACACACACATACACACACTCTCCTCCACACACACATACACACACTCTCCTCCACACACACACACACACACTCTCCTCCACACACACACACACACACTCTCCTCCACACACACACACACACACTCTCCTCCACACACACACACACTCTCCTCCACACACACACACACACACAATCTCCTCCACACACACACACATACACACATTCCTCCACACACACACACACTCTTCCACATACACACACACTCTTCCACACACACACACTCTCCTCCACACACACACTCTCCTCCACACACACACATACACACACTCTCCTCCACACACACACATACACACACTCTCCTCCACACACACACATACACACACACACCCACTCTCCTCCACACACACACACACTCTCCTCCACACACACACACACTCTCCTCCACACACACACACTCTCCTCCACACACATTCCTCCACACACACACAGACTCTTCCACATACACACAGACTCTTCCACATACACACACTCTTCCAGACAAACACACACCCTCACCACACACACTCACATCCCTCCACACACACACACACTCCTCCACACACACACGAACACTCCTCCACACACACACACACTCCTCCACAAACACACACACACACACACACTCCTCCACACACACACACTCCTCCACACACACACACTCCTCCACACACACACTCCTCCAGACACACACGCACACACTCCTCCAGACACACACACACACTCCTCCACACACACACACACACACACACACTCCTCCACAGACGCACACACACTCCTCCACACACACACTCCTCCACACACACACACACACTCTCCTCCACACACACACACACTCTCCTCCACACACACACTTACACACACACTCCTCCACACACACATACACACCCTCCTCCACACACACACACACTCCTCCACCCACACACACACACACACCCTCCTCCATGCACACACACTCTCCTCCACACACACACACACACACTCTCCTCCACACACACACACACACACTCTGCTCCACACACACACACACACTCTCCTCCACACACACACATACACACACTCTCCTCCACACACACACATACACACACTCTCCTCCACACACACACACTCTCTCCTCCACACACACACACACACTCTCCTCCACACACACACACACACTCTCCTCCACACACACACACTCTCCTCCACACACACACACATACACACATTCCTCCACACACACACACACTCTTCCACATGCACACACACTCTTCCAGACACACACACACACACACTCCTCCACAGACACACACTCCTCCACAAACACACACACTCCTCCACACAGACACACTCCTCCACACACACACACTCCTCCACACACACACACACTCCTCCACACACACACACTCCTCCACACACCCACACTCCTCCACACACAGACACTCCTCCACACACAGACACTCATCCACACACACTCTCCTCCACACGCACGCCTCCACTCACACTCTCCTCCACACACACACACACTCTCCTCCACACACGCTTTCCTCCACACACACACAGTCTCCTCCCACACACACACACACACTCTCCTCCACACACACAGTCTCTCCTCCACACACACAGACACACTCTCCTCCCCACACACACACATACACACAAACACACACTCGCCTCCACACACACACACACTCCTCCACACAAACACACACTCCTCCATACAAACACACTCTCCTCCACACACACACACACACTCTTCCACATGCACACACACTCTTCCAGACACACACACACACACACTCCTCCACAGACACACACTCCTCCACAAACACACACACTCCTCCACACAGACACACTCCTCCACACACACACACTCCTCCACACACACACACACTCCTCCACACACACACACACACTCACTCCTCCACACACACACACTCCTCCACACACACACTCCTCCACACACACACACTCCTCCACACACCCACACTCCTCCACACACTCACACACACTCCTCCACACACACTCATCCACACACACTCTCCTCCACACGCACGCCTCCACTCACACTCTCCTCCACACACACACACACTCTCCTCCACACACACTTTCCTCCACACACACACAGTCTCCTCCCACACACACACACACACTCTCCTCCACACACACACTCTCTCCTCCACACACACATACACACTCTCCTCCCCACACACACACATACACACAAACACACACTCGCCTCCACACACACACACACTCCTCCACACAAACACACACTCCTCCATACAAACACACTCTCCTCCACACACACACACACAATCTCCTCCACACACACACTCCACACACACACACTCTCCTCCACACACACACACACACACACTCTCCTCCACACACACACACATTCCTCCACACACACACACACTCCTCCACACACACACACACACACACTCTCCTCCACACACACACACTCCCCTCCACACACACACACACTCCCCTCCACACACAAATACACACACTCTACTCCACACACACACACACTCCTCCACACACACACACACACACTCCTCCACACAGACACACTCCTCCACACACACACACTCACTCCTCCACACACACACACTCCTCCACACACACACACTCCTCCACACACACACACTCATCCACACACACCTCCACACACACTCTCCTCCAGACACACTTTCCTCCACACACACAAAGTCTCCTCCACTCTCCTCCACACACACACACACACACTCTCCTCCACACACACAGTATCCTCCCCACACACACACACTCTGTCCTCCACACACACACAGACACACTCTCCTCCACACACACACACATACACACACTCTTCTCCCCACACACACACACACACACGCACACACTCTCCTCCACAAACACACACACACACTCCTCCACACAAACACACACTCCTCCACACAAACACACTCTCCTCCACACACACACTCTCCTCCACACACACACACTCTCGTCCACACACACACACACTCCTCCACACACACTCATCCACACACACACACACACTCTCCTCCACACACACGCCTCCACTCACACTCTGCTGCACACACACACATACACACTCTCCTCCACACACACTTTCCTCCACACATACACTCTCCTCCACACACACACACACACACTCTCCTCCACACACACACACTCTCCTCCACACACACACACACTCCTCCACACACACACACACTCCACACACACACACACTCCTCCACACACACACACACTCCTCCACACACACACACACACACACTCTCCTCCACACACACACACACACACACACACACATTCTCCTCCACACACACACACACTCCCCTCCACACACACAGACTCTCTTCCACACACACACACACTCTCCTCCACACACAAATACACACACTCTACTCCACACACACACACACACACACTCCTCCACACACACACTCCTCCACACACACACACACTCCTCCACACACACACAAACTCTCCTCCACACACACACAAACTCTCCTCCACACGCACACACTCTGCTCCACATGCACACACACTCTCCTCCACACACAAATACACACTCTCCTCCACACACAAATACACACTCTACTCCACACACACACACACTCCTCCACATACACACACACCCCTCCACATACACACACACCCCTCCACACACACACACACACTCCTCAACACACACACACACTCCACCACACACACACACACTCCTCCACACACACACACACACACCTCCACACACACACATTCTCCTCCACACACACTCACTCTCCTGCACACACACTCACTCTCCTCCACACACACACACACACACCTCCACACACACACTCCTCCACAAACACACACACACACTCCTCCACACACACTCCTCCACAGACACACACACACACTCCTCCACACACACACACACACACACACTCCTCCACACACACACACACACTCAATCCTCCATAAACACACACTCTTCTCCTCCACACACACACTCTCTCCTCCACACACACAGACACACTCTCCTCCCCACACACACACATACACACAAACACACACTCGCCTCCACACACACACGCACTCCTCCACACAAACACACACTCCTCCATACAAACACACTCTCCTCCACACACACACACACACTCTTCCACATGCACACACACTCTTCCAGACACACACACACACACACTCCTCCACAAACACACACACTCCTCCACACAGACACACTCCTCCACACACACACACTCCTCCACACACACACACACTCACTCCTCCACACACACACACGCCTCCACACACACACACGCCTCCACACACACACTCCTCCACACACACACACTCCTCCACACACCCACACTCCTCCACACACACACACACACACTCCTCCACACACAGACACTCATCCACACACACTCTCCTCCACACGCACGCCTCCACTCACACTCTCCTCCACACACACACACACACTCTCCTCCACACACACTTTCCTCCACACACACACAGTCTCCTCCCACACACACACACACACTCTCCTCCACACACACACTCTCTCCTCCACACACACAGACACACTCTCCTCCCCACACACACACATACACACAAACACACACTCGCCTCCACACACACACACACTCCTCCACACAAACACACACTCCTCCATACAAACACACTCTCCTCCACACACACACACACACAATCTCCTCCACACACACACTCCACACACACACACTCTCCTCCACACACACACACACACACACTCTCCTCCACACACACACACATTCCTCCACACACACACACACACTCCTCCACACACACACACACACACTCTCCTCCACACACACACACACACACTCCCCTCCACACACACACACACTCCCCTCCACACACAAATACACACACTCTACTCCACACACACACACACTCCTCCACACACACACACACACACTCCTCCACACAGACACACTCCTCCACACACACACACACTCCTCCACACACACACACTCACTCCTCCACACACACATACTCCTCCACACAGACACACTCCTCCACACACACACACTCCTCCACACACACACACTCATCCACACACACCTCCACACACACTCTCCTCCAGACACACTTTCCTCCACACACACAAAGTCTCCTCCACTCTCCTCCACACACACACACACACACTCTCCTCCACACACACACACACTCCTCCACACACACACACTCCTCCACACACACACTCCTCCACACACACACACTCCTCCACACACCCACACTCCTCCACACACACACACACACTCCTCCACACACAGACACTCATCCACACACACTCTCCTCCACACGCACGCCTCCACTCACACTCTCCTCCACACACACACACACACACACTCTCCTCCACACACACTTTCCTCCACACACACACAGTCTCCTCCCACACACACACACACACTCTCCTCCACACACACACTCTCTCCTCCACACACACAGACACACTCTCCTCCCCACACACACACATACACACAAACACACACTCGCCTCCACACACACACACACTCCTCCACACAAACACACACTCCTCCATACAAACACACTCTCCTCCACACACACACACACACTCTTCCACATGCACACACACTCTTCCAGACACACACACACACACACTCCTCCACAGACACACACTCCTCCACAAACACACACACTCCTCCACACAGACACACTCCTCCACACACACACACACTCCTCCACACACACACACACTCACTCCTCCACACACACACACTCCTCCACACACACACTCCTCCACACACACACACTCCTCCACACACCCACACTCCTCCACACACACACACACACTCCTCCACACACAGACACTCATCCACACACACTCTCCTCCACACGCACGCCTCCACTCACACTCTCCTCCACACACACACACACACTCTCCTCCACACACACTTTCCTCCACACACACACAGTCTCCTCCCACACACACACACACACTCTCCTCCACACACACACTCTCTCCTCCACACACACAGACACACTCTCCTCCCCACACACACACATACACACAAACACACACTCGCCTCCACACACACACACACTCCTCCACACAAACACACACTCCTCCATACAAACACACTCTCCTCCACACACACACACACAATCTCCTCCACACACACACTCCACACACACACACTCTCCTCCACACACACACACACACTCTCCTCCACACACACACACATTCCTCCACACACACACACACTCCTCCACACACACACACACACACTCTCCTCCACACACACACACACACACTCCCCTCCACACACACACACACTCCCCTCCACACACAAATACACACACTCTCCTGCACACACACTCACTCTCCTCCACACACACACACACACACACACCTCCACACACACACTCCTCCACAAACACTCACACACACTCCTCCACACACACTCCTCCACAGACACACACACACACTCCTCCACACACACACACACTCCTCCACACACACACACACACTCAATCCTCCATAAACACACACTCTTCTCCTCCACATACACACACTTTCCTCCACACACACACACACACACTCTCCTCCACACAAACACACTCACCTCCACACACACACACACACTCTCCTCCACACACACACACACACTCCATACACACACACACACTCACACACATTCCTCCACAGACACACACACACACACACACTCCTCCACACACACACACTCCTCCACACACACACTCTTCCACACACACACGAACACTCCTCCACACACACACACACTCCTCCACACACACACACACTCCTCCACACACACACACACTCCTCCACACACACACACACACACTCCTCCACACACACACACACACTCCTCCACACACACACACACACACACACACACACACTCCTCCACAGACGCACACACACTCCTCCACACACACACTCCTCCACACACACACACACACTCTCCTCCACACACACACACACTCTCCTCCACACACACACTTACACACACACTCCTCCACACACACATACACACCCTCCTCCACACACACACACACTCCTCCACCCACACACACACACACACCCTCCTCCATGCACACACACTCTCCTCCACACACACACACACACACACTCTGCTCCACACACACACACACACTCTCCTCCACACACACACATACACACACTCTCCTCCACACACACACATACACACACTCTCCTCCACACACACACACACACACTCTCTCCTCCACACACACACACACACTCTCCTCCACACACACACACTCTCCTCCACACACACACACTCTCCTCCACACACACACACATACACACATTCCTCCACACACACACACACTCTTCCACATGCACACACACTCTTCCAGACACACACACACACACACTCCTCCACAGACACACACTCCTCCACAAACACACACACTCCTCCACACAGACACACTCCTCCACACACACACACTCCTCCACACACACACACACTCCTCCACACACACACACTCCTCCACACACCCACACTCCTCCACACACAGACACTCATCCACACACACTCTCCTCCACACGCACGCCTCCACTCACACTCTCCTCCACACACACACACACACACTCTCCTCCACACACACACAGTCTCCTCCCACACACACACACACACTCTCCTCCACACACACACTCTCTCCTCCACACACACAGACACACTCTCCTCCCCACACACACACATACACACAAACACACACTCGCCTCCACACACACACACACTCCTCCACACAAACACACACTCCTCCATACAAACACACTCTCCTCCACACACACACACACACTCTTCCACATGCACACACACTCTTCCAGACACACACACACACACACTCCTCCACAGACACACACTCCTCCACAAACACACACACTCCTCCACACAGACACACTCCTCCACACACACACACTCCTCCACACACACACACACTCCTCCACACACACACACACACTCACTCCTCCACACACACACACTCCTCCACACACACACTCCTCCACACACACACACTCCTCCACACACCCACACTCCTCCACACACTCACACACACTCCTCCACACACAGACACTCATCCACACACACTCTCCTCCACACGCACGCCTCCACTCACACTCTCCTCCACACACACACACACACTCTCCTCCACACACACTTTCCTCCACACACACACAGTCTCCTCCCACACACACACACACACTCTCCTCCACACACACACTCTCTCCTCCACACACACATACACACTCTCCTCCCCACACACACACATACACACAAACACACACTCGCCTCCACACACACACACACTCCTCCACACAAACACACACTCCTCCATACAAACACACTCTCCTCCACACACACACACACAATCTCCTCCACACACACACTCCACACACACACACTCTCCTCCACACACACACACACACACTCTCCTCCACACACACACACATTCCTCCACACACACACACACTCCTCCACACACACACACACACACACTCTCCTCCACACACACACACACACACTCCCCTCCACACACACACACACTCCCCTCCACACACAAATACACACACTCTACTCCACACACACACACACTCCTCCACACACACACACACACACTCCTCCACACAGACACACTCCTCCACACACACACACACTCCTCCACACACACACACTCACTCCTCCACACACACATACTCCTCCACACACACACACTCCTCCACACACACACACTCATCCACACACACCTCCACACACACTCTCCTCCAGACACACTTTCCTCCACACACACAAAGTCTCCTCCACTCTCCTCCACACACACACACACACACTCTCCTCCACACACACAGTATCCTCCCCACACACACACACTCTGTCCTCCACACACACACAGACACACTCTCCTCCACACACACACACATACACACACTCTTCTCCCCACACACACACACACACTCTCCTCCACGCACACACACGCACACACTCTCCTCCACAAACACACACACACACTCCTCCACACAAACACACACTCCTCCACACAAACACACTCTCCTCCACACACACACTCTCCTCCACACACACACACTCTCGTCCACACACACACACACTCCTCCACACACACTCATCCACACACACACACACACACACTCTCCTCCACACACACGCCTCCACTCACACTCTGCTGCACACACACACATACACACTCTCCTCCACACACACTTTCCTCCACACATACACTCTCCTCCACACACACACACACACACTCTCCTCCACACACACACACTCTCCTCCACACACACACACTCTCCTCCACACACACACACACTCCTCCACACACACACACACTCCTCCACACACACACACACTCCTCCACACACACACACACACACACACACACACACTCTCCTCCACACACACACACACACACACACACACACATTCTCCTCCACACACACACACACACTCCCCTCCACACACACAGACTCTCTTCCACACACACACACACTCTCCTCCACACACAAATACACACACTCTACTCCACACACACACACACACACACTCCTCCACACACACACTCCTCCACACACACACACACTCCTCCACACACACACAAACTCTCCTCCACACACACACAAACTCTCCTCCACACGCACACACTCTGCTCCACATGCACACACACTCTCCTCCACACACAAATACACACTCTCCTCCACACACAAATACACACTCTCCTCCACACACAAATACACACTCTACTCCACACACACACACTCCTCCACATACACACACACCCCTCCACACACACACACACACTCCTCAACACACACACACACTCCACCACACACACACACACTCCTCCACACACACACACACACACCTCCACACACACACATTCTCCTCCACACACACTCACTCTCCTGCACACACACTCACTCTCCTCCACACACACACACACACACCTCCACACACACACTCCTCCACAAACACACACACACACTCCTCCACACACACTCCTCCACAGACACACACACACACTCCTCCACACACACACACACACACACACACTCCTCCACACACACACACACACTCAATCCTCCATAAACACACACTCTTCTCCTCCACACACACACTCTCTCCTCCACACACACAGACACACTCTCCTCCCCACACACACACATACACACAAACACACACTCGCCTCCACACACACACGCACTCCTCCACACAAACACACACTCCTCCATACAAACACACTCTCCTCCACACACACACACACACTCTTCCACATGCACACACACTCTTCCAGACACACACACACACACACTCCTCCACAGACACACACTCCTCCACAAACACACACACTCCTCCACACAGACACACTCCTCCACACACACACACTCCTCCACACACACACACACTCCTCCACACACACACACACTCACTCCTCCACACACACACACGCCTCCACACACACACTCCTCCACACCCACACACTCCTCCACACACCCACACTCCTCCACACACACACACTCCTCCACACACAGACACTCATCCACACACACTCTCCTCCACACGCATGCCTCCACTCACACTCTCCTCCACACACACACACACACTCTCCTCCACACACACTTTCCTCCACACACACACAGTCTCCTCCCACACACACACACACACACACTCTCCTCCACACACACACTCTCTCCTCCACACACACAGACACACTCTCCTCCCCACACACACACATACACACAAACACACACTCGCCTCCACACACACACACACTCCTCCACACAAACACACACTCCTCCATACAAACACACTCTCCTCCACACACACACACACAATCTCCTCCACACACACACTCCACACACACACACTCTCCTCCACACACACACACACTCTCCTCCACACACACACACATTCCTCCACACACACACACACTCCTCCACACACACACACACATACTCTCCTCCACACACACACACACACACTCCCCTCCACACACACACACACTCCCCTCCACACACAAATACACACACTCTACTCCACACACACACACACTCCTCCACACACACACACACACACTCCTCCACACAGACACACTCCTCCACACACACACACACTCCTCCACACACACACACTCACTCCTCCACACACACATACTCCTCCACACAGACACACTCCTCCACACACACACACTCCTCCACACACACACACTCATCCACACACACCTCCACACACACTCTCCTCCAGACACACTTTCCTCCACACACACAAAGTCTCCTCCACTCTCCTCCACACACACACACACACACTCTCCTCCACACACACACACACTCCTCCACACACACACACTCCTCCACACACACACTCCTCCACACACACACACTCCTCCACACACCCACACTCCTCCACACACCCACACTCCTCCACACACACTCTCCTCCACACGCACGCCTCCACTCACACTCTCCTCCACACACACACACACACACTCTCCTCCACACACACTTTCCTCCACACACACACAGTCTCCTCCCACACACACACACACACTCTCCTCCACACACACACTCTCTCCTCCACACACACAGACACACTCTCCTCCCCACACACACACATACACACAAACACACACTCGCCTCCACACACACACACACTCCTCCACACAAACACACACTCCTCCATACAAACACACTCTCCTCCACACACACACACACACTCTTCCACATGCACACACACTCTTCCAGACACACACACACACACACTCCTCCACAGACACACACTCCTCCACAAACACACACACTCCTCCACACAGACACACTCCTCCACACACACACACACTCCTCCACACACACACACACTCACTCCTCCACACACACACACTCCTCCACACACACACTCCTCCACACACACACACTCCTCCACACACCCACACTCCTCCACACACACACACACACTCCTCCACACACAGACACTCATCCACACACACTCTCCTCCACACGCACGCCTCCACTCACACTCTCCTCCACACACACACACACACTCTCCTCCACACACACTTTCCTCCACACACACACAGTCTCCTCCCACACACACACACACACTCTCCTCCACACACACACTCTCTCCTCCACACACACAGACACACTCTCCTCCCCACACACACACATACACACAAACACACACTCGCCTCCACACACACACACACTCCTCCACACAAACACACACTCCTCCATACAAACACACTCTCCTCCACACACACACACACAATCTCCTCCACACACACACTCCACACACACACACTCTCCTCCACACACACACACACACACACACACTCTCCTCCACACACACACACATTCCTCCACACACACACACACTCCTCCACACACACACACACACACTCTCCTCCACACACACACACACACACTCCCCTCCACACACACACACACTCCCCTCCACACACAAATACACACACTCTCCTGCACACACACTCACTCTCCTCCACACACACACACACACACACACCTCCACACACACACTCCTCCACAAACACACACACACACTCCTCCACAGACACACACACACACTCCTCCACACACACACACACACTCCTCCACACACACACACACACTCAATCCTCCATAAACACACACTCTTCTCCTCCACATACACACACTTTCCTCCACACACACACACACACACTCTCCTCCACACAAACACACTCACCTCCACACACACACACACACTCTCCTCCACACACACACACACACTCCATACACACACACACACTCACACACATTCCTCCACAGACACACACACACACACTCCTCCACACACACACACTCCTCCACACACACACTCTTCCACACACACACGAACACTCCTCCACACACACACACACTCCTCCACACACACACACACACTCCTCCACACACACACACACTCCTCCACACACACACACACACACACACACACACACTCCTCCACACACACACACACACTCCTCCACACACACACACTCCTCCACACACACACACTCCTCCAGACACACACACTCCTCCAGACACACACGCACACACTCCTCCAGACACACACGCACACACTCCTCCAGACACACACACACACACTCCTCCACACACACACACACACACACACACTCCTCCACACACACACACACACACTCCTCCACAGACACACACACACTCCTCCACACACACACTCCTCCACACACACACACACACTCTCCTCCACACACACACTTACACACACACTCCTCCACACACACATACACACCCTCCTCCACACACACACACAAACCCTCCTCCACACACACACACCCTCCTCCACCCACACACACACACACTCTCCTCCACACACACACACATACACACATTCCTCCACACACACACACACTCTTCCACATACACACACACTCTTCCAGACACAAACACACACTCCTCCACAGAGACACACTCCTCCACAAACACACACACTCCTCCACAGACACACTCCTCCACACACACACACTCCTCCACACACACACACACTCCTCCACACACACACACACTCCTCCACACACACACACACTCCTCCACACACACACACACTCACTCCTCCACACACACATACTCCTCCACACACACACTCCTCCACACACACACACTCCTCCACACACCCACACTCCTCCACACACACACACACACACACACTCCTCCACACACAGACACTCATCCACACACACTCTCCTCCACACGCACGCCTCCACTCACACTCTCCTCCACACACACACACTCTCCTCCACACACACACAGTCTCCTCCACACACCCACACACACACACACACACTCTCCTCCACACACACACTCTCTCCTCCACACACACAGACACACTCTCCTCCCCACACACACACATACACACAAACACACACTCGCCTCCACACACACACACACTCCTCCACACAAACACACACTCCTCCATACAAACACACTCTCCTCCACACACACACACACGATCTCCTCCACACACACTCCTCCACACACACACACACTCCTCCACACACACACACACTCCTCCACACACACACACACACACACTCCTCCACACACACACACTCCTCCACACACACACACTCCTCCACACACACACTCCTCCACACACACACTCCTCCACACACACACTCCTCCACACACACACTCCTCCACACACACACACTCCTCCACACACACACACTCCTCCAGACACACACACACACACTCCTCCACACACACACACACTCCTCCACAGACACACACACACTCCTCCACAGACACACACACACTCCTCCACAGACACACACACACTCCTCCACACACACACACACACTCTCCTCCACACACACACTTACACACACACTCCTCCACACACACATACACACCCTCCTCCACACACACACACAAACCCTCCTCCACACACACACACAAACCCTCCTCCACACACACACACCCTCCTCCACCCACACACACACACACACCCTCCTCCACGCACACACACTCTCCTCCACACACACACACACACTCTCCTCCACACACACACACACACGCTCCTCCACACACACACATACACACACTCTCCTCCACACACACATACACACACTCTCCTCCACACACACACACACACACTCTCCTCCACACACACACACACACTCTCCTCCACACACACACACACACTCTCCTCCACACACACACACACACACACAATCTCCTCCACACACACACACATACACATATTCTTCCACATACACACACACTCTTCCACATACACACACACTCTTCCACACACACACACTCTCCTCCACACACACACTCTCCTCCACACACACACATACACACACTCTCCTCCACACACACACATACACACACTCTCCTCCACACACACACATACACACACACACACACTCTCCGCCACACACACACACACTCTCCTCCACACACACACACACTCTCCTCCACACACACACACTCTCCTCCACACACATTCCTCCACACACACACAGACTCTTCCACATACACACAGACTCTTCCACATACACACACTCTTCCAGACAAACACACACCCTCCACCACACACACTCACATCCCTCCACACACACACACACACACTCCTCCACACACACACGAACACTCCTCCACACACACACACACACACACACTCCTCCACACACACACACTCCTCCACACACACACACTCCTCCACACACACACTCCTCCAGACACACACGCACACACTCCTCCAGACACACACACACACTCCTACACACACACACACACACACACACACTCCTCCACACACACACACACACACACTCCTCCACAGACGCACACACACTCCTCCACACACACACTCCTCCACACACACACACACACACACTCTCCTCCACACACACACACACTCTCCTCCACACACACACTTACACACACACTCCTCCACACACACATACACACCCTCCTCCACACACACACACAAACCCTCCTCCACACACACACACCTTCCTCCACCCACACACACACACACACCCTCCTCCATGCACACACACTCTCCTCCACACACACACACACACACTCTCCTCCACACACACACACACACACACTCTCCTCCACACACACACACACACTCTCCTCCACACACACACATACACACACTCTCCTCCACACACACACATACACACACTCTCCTCCACACACACACACACACTCTCTCCTCCACACACACACACACACTCTCCTCCACACACACACACACACTCTCCTCCACACACACACACATACACACATTCCTCCACACACACACACACTCTTCCACATGCACACACACTCTTCCAGACACACACACACACACTCCTCCACAGACACACACTCCTCCACAAACACACACACTCCTCCACACAGACACACTCCTCCACACACACACACTCCTCCACACACACACACACTCCTCCACACACACACACTCCTCCACACACACACTCCTCCACACACCCACACTCCTCCACACACACACACACACTCCTCCACACACAGACACTCATCCACACACACTCTCCTCCACACGCACGCCTCCACTCACACTCTCCTCCACACACACACACACACACTCTCCTCCGCACACACTTTCCTCCACACACACACAGTCTCCTCCCACACACACACACACACTCTCCTCCACACACACACTCTCTCCTCCACACACACAGACACACTCTCCTCCCCACACACACACATACACACAAACACACACTCGCCTCCACACACACACACACTCCTCCACACAAACACACACTCCTCCATACAAACACACTCTCCTCCACACACACACACACACTCTTCCACATGCACACACACTCTTCCAGACACACACACACACACACTCCTCCACAGACACACACTCCTCCACAAACACACACACTCCTCCACACAGACACACTCCTCCACACACACACACTCCTCCACACACACACACTCCTCCACACACACACACTCCTCCACACACACACACTCCTCCACACACACACACACTCCTCCACACACACACACACTCACTCCTCCACACACACACACTCCTCCACACACACACTCCTCCACACACACACACTCCTCCACACACCCACACTCCTCCACACACACACACACACTCCTCCACACACAGACACTCATCCACACACACTCTCCTCCACACGCACGCCTCCACTCACACTCTCCTCCACACACACACACACACACTCTCCTCCACACACACTTTCCTCCACACACACACAGTCTCCTCCCACACACACACACACACTCTCCTCCACACACACACTCTCTCCTCCACACACACAGACACACTCTCCTCCCCACACACACACATACACACAAACACACACTCGCCTCCACACACACACACACTCCTCCACACAAACACACACTCCTCCATACAAACACACTCTCCTCCACACACACACACACAATCTCCTCCACACACACACTCCACACACACACACTCTCCTCCACACACACACACACACACTCTCCTCCACACACACACACATTCCTCCACACACACACACACTCCTCCACACACACTCTCCTCCACACACACACACACACACACTCCCCTCCACACACACACACACTCCCCTCCACACACAAATACACACACTCTACTCCACACACACACACACTCCTCCACACACACACACACACACACTCCTCCACACAGACACACTCCTCCACACAGACACACTCCTCCACACACACACACACTCCTCCACACACACACACTCACTCCTCCACACACACATACTCCTCCACACAGACACACTCCTCCACACACACACACTCCTCCACACACACACACTCATCCACACACACACACTCATCCACACACACCTCCACACACACTCTCCTCCAGACACACTTTCCTCCACACACACAAAGTCTCCTCCACTCTCCTCCACACACACACACACTCTCCTCCACACACACAGTATCCTCCCCACACACACACACTCTGTCCTCCACACACACACAGACACACTCTCCTCCACACACACACACATACACACACTCTTCTCCCCGCACACACACGCACACACTCTCCTCCACGCACACACACGCACACACTCTCCTCCACAAACACACACACACACTCCTCCACACACACACACATTCCTCCACACACACACACACTCCTCCACACACACACACTCTCCTCCACACACACACACTCTCCTCCACACACACTCATCCACACACACACACACACACACACACACTCTCCTCCACACACACGCCTCCACTCACACTCTCCTGCACACACACACATACACACTCTCCTCCACACACACTTTCCTCCACACATACACTCTCCTCCACACACACACACACACACACTCTCCTCCACACACACACACTCTCCTCCACACACACACACACTCCTCCACACACACACACACTCCTCCACACACACACACACTCCTCCACACACACACACACACACACACACACACACACTCTCCTCCACACACACACACACACTCCCCTCCACACACACAGACTCTCTTCTACACACACACACACTCTCCTCCACACACAAATACACACACTCTACTCCACACACACACGCTCCTCCACACACACACTCCTCCACACACACACACACTCCTCCACACACACACAAACTCTCCTCCACACACACACAAACTCTCCTCCACACGCACACGCTCTGCTCCACACGCACACACTCTGCTCCACATGCACACACACTCTCCTCCACACACAAATACACACTCTCCTCCACACACAAATACACACTCTACTCCACACACACACACTCCTCCACATACACACACACCCCTCCACACACACACACACACTCCTCAACACACACACACACTCCACAACACACACACACACTCCTCCACACACACACACACACACCTCCACACACACAAATTCTCCTCCACACACACTCACTCTCCTGCACACACACTCACTCTCCTCCACACACACACACACACACACACCTCCACACACACACTCCTCCACAAACACACACACACACTCCTCCACACACACTCCTCCACAGACACACACACACACTCCTCCACACACACACACACACACACACACTCCTCCACACACACACACACACTCAATCCTCCATAAACACACACTCTTCTCCTCCACATACACACACTTTCCTCCACACACACACACACACTCACTCTCCTCCACACAAACACACTCACCTCCACACACACACACACACTCTCCTCCACACACACACACACACTCCATACACACACACACACTCACACACATTCCTCCACAGACACACACACACACACTCCTCCACACACACACACTCCTCCACACACACACTCTTCCACACACACACGAACACTCCTCCACACACACACACACACTCCTCCACACACACACACACTCCTCCACACACACACACACACACTCCTCCACACACACACACACACTCCTCCACACACACACACACACACACTCCTCCACACACACACACACACACTCCTCCACACACACACACTCCTCCACACACACACACTCCTCCAGACACACACACGCACACACTCCTCCAGACACACACACACACACTCCTCCACACACACACACTCCTCCACACACACACACACACTCCTCCACAGACACACACACACTCCTCCACACACACACTCCTCCACACACACACACACACTCTCCTCCACACACACACTTACACACACACTCCTCCAGACACACATACACACCCTCCTCCACACACACACACAAACCCTCCTCCACACACACACACCCTCCTCCACCCACACACACACACACCCTCCTCCACGCACACACACTCTCCTCCACACACATACACACACTCTCCTCCACACACACATACACACACTCTCCTCCACACACACATACACACACTCTCCTCCACACACACATACACACACTCTCCTCCACACACACACACACACACACACTCTCCTCCACACACACACACACACACACACACACACACACTCTCCTCCACACACACACACACTCTCCTCCACACACACACACACACGCACACTCTCCTCCACACACACACACATACACACATTCCTCCACACACACACACACACTCTTCCACATACACACACACTCTTCCAGACACACACACACACTCCTCCACAGAGACACACTCCTCCACAAACACACACACTCCTCCACACAGACACACTCCTCCACACAGACACACTCCTCCACACACACACACACTCCTCCACACACACACACACTCCTCCACACACACACACACTCCTCCACACACACACACTCACTCCTCCACATACACATACTCCTCCACACACACACTCCTCCACACACACACACTCCTCCACACACCCACACTCCTCCACACACAGACACTCATCCACACACACTCTCCTCCACACGCACGCCTCCACTCACACTCTCCTCCACACACACACACACACTCTCCTCCACACACACACAGTCTCCTCCACACACACACACACACACACACACACTCTCCTCCACACACACACTCTCTCCTCCACACACACAGACACACTCTCCTCCCCACACACACACATACACACAAACACACACTCGCCTCCACACACACACACACTCCTCCACACACACACACAAACCCTCCTCCACACACACACACAAACCCTCCTCCACACACACACACCCTCCTCCACCCACACACACACACCCTCCTCCACGCACACACACTCTCCTCCACACACACACACTCTCCTCCACACACACACACACACGCTCCTCCACACACACACATACACACACTCTCCTCCACACACACATACACACACTCTCCTCCACACACACACACACACACTCTCCTCCACACACACACACACACTCTCCTCCACACACACACACACACACACACAATCTCCTCCACACACACACACATACACATATTCCTCCACACACACACACACTCTTCCACATACACACACACTCTTCCACATACACACACACTCTTCCACACACACACACTCTCCTCCACACACACACTCTCCTCCACACACACACATACACACACTCTCCTCCACACACACACATACACACACTCTCCTCCACACACACACATACACACACACACACACTCTCCGCCACACACACACACACTCTCCTCCACACACACACACACTCTCCTCCACACACACACACTCTCCTCCACACACATTCCTCCACACACACACAGACTCTTCCACATACACACAGACTCTTCCACATACACACACTCTTCCAGACAAACACACACCCTCCACCACACACACTCACATCCCTCCACACACACACACACACACTCCTCCACACACACACGAACACTCCTCCACACACACACACACTCCTCCACAAACACACACACACACACACACTCCTCCACACACACACACTCCTCCACACACACACACTCCTCCACACACACACTCCTCCAGACACACACGCACACACTCCTCCAGACACACACACACACTCCTACACACACACACACACACACACACTCCTCCACACACACACACACACACTCCTCCACAGACGCACACACACTCCTCCACACACACACTCCTCCACACACACACACACACACTCTCCTCCACACACACACACACTCTCCTCGACACACACACTTACACACACACTCCTCCACACACACATACACACCCTCCTCCACACACACACACAAACCCTCCTCCACACACACACACCCTCCTCCACCCACACACACACACACACCCTCCTCCATGCACACACACTCTCCTCCACACACACACACACACACTCTCCTCCACACACACACACACACACACTCTCCTCCACACACACACACACACTCTCCTCCACACACACACATACACACACTCTCCTCCACACACACACATACACACACTCTCCTCCACACACACACACACACTCTCTCCTCCACACACACACACACACTCTCCTCCACACACACACACACACTCTCCTCCACACACACACACATACACACATTCCTCCACACACACACACACTCTTCCACATGCACACACACTCTTCCAGACACACACACACACACACTCCTCCACAGACACACACTCCTCCACAAACACACACACTCCTCCACACAGACACACTCCTCCACACACACACACTCCTCCACACACACACACACACTCCTCCACACACACACACTCCTCCACACACACACTCCTCCACACACACACACTCCTCCACACACCCACACTCCTCCACACACACACACACACTCCTCCACACACAGACACTCATCCACACACACTCTCCTCCACACGCACGCCTCCACTCACACTCTCCTCCACACACACACACACACACTCTCCTCCGCACACACTTTCCTCCACACACACACAGTCTCCTCCCACACACACACACACACTCTCCTCCACACACACACTCTCTCCTCCACACACACAGACACACTCTCCTCCCCACACACACACATACACACAAACACACACTCGCCTCCACACACACACACACTCCTCCACACAAACACACACTCCTCCATACAAACACACTCTCCTCCACACACACACACACACTCTTCCACATGCACACACACTCTTCCAGACACACACACACACACACTCCTCCACAGACACACACTCCTCCACAAACACACACACTCCTCCACACAGACACACTCCTCCACACACACACACTCCTCCACACACACACACTCCTCCACACACACACACACTCCTCCACACACACACACACTCACTCCTCCACACACACACACTCCTCCACACACACACTCCTCCACACACACACACTCCTCCACACACCCACACTCCTCCACACACACACACACACTCCTCCACACACAGACACTCATCCACACACACTCTCCTCCACACGCACGCCTCCACTCACACTCTCCTCCACACACACACACACACACACTCTCCTCCACACACACTTTCCTCCACACACACACAGTCTCCTCCCACACACACACACACACTCTCCTCCACACACACACTCTCTCCTCCACACACACAGACACACTCTCCTCCCCACACACACACATACACACAAACACACACTCGCCTCCACACACACACACACTCCTCCACACAAACACACACTCCTCCATACAAACACACTCTCCTCCACACACACACACACAATCTCCTCCACACACACACTCCACACACACACACTCTCCTCCACACACACACACACACACTCTCCTCCACACACACACACATTCCTCCACACACACACACACTCCTCCACACACACACACACACACTCTCCTCCACACACACACACACACACACTCCCCTCCACACACACACACACTCCCCTCCACACACAAATACACACACTCTACTCCACACACACACACACTCCTCCACACACACACACACACACTCCTCCACACAGACACACTCCTCCACACACACACACACTCCTCCACACACACACACTCACTCCTCCACACACACATACTCCTCCACACAGACACACTCCTCCACACACACACACTCCTCCACACACACACACTCATCCACACACACCTCCACACACACTCTCCTCCAGACACACTTTCCTCCACACACACAAAGTCTCCTCCACTCTCCTCCACACACACACACACTCTCCTCCACACACACAGTATCCTCCCCACACACACACACTCTGTCCTCCACACACACACAGACACACTCTCCTCCACACACACACACATACACACACTCTTCTCCCCACACACACACGCACACACTCTCCTCCACGCACACACACGCACACACTCTCCTCCACAAACACACACACACACTCCTCCACACAAACACACACTCCTCCACACAAACACTCTCCTCCACACACACACACTCTCCTCCACACACACACACACTCCTCCACACACACACACACTCCTCCACACACACTCATCCACACACACACACACACACACTCTCCTCCACACACACGCCTCCACTCACACTCTCCTGCACACACACACATACACACTCTCCTCCACACACACTTTCCTCCACACATACACTCTCCTCCACACACACACACACACACTCTCCTCCACACACACACACTCTCCTCCACACACACACACACTCCTCCACACACACACACACTCCTCCACACACACACACACTCCTCCACACACACACACACACACACACACACACACACTCTCCTCCACACACACACACACACTCCCCTCCACACACACAGACTCTCTTCTACACACACACACACTCTCCTCCACACACAAATACACACACTCTACTCCACACACACACACACACACGCTCCTCCACACACACACTCCTCCACACACACACACACTCCTCCACACACACACAAACTCTCCTCCACACACACACAAACTCTCCTCCACACGCACACGCTCTGCTCCACACGCACACACTCTGCTCCACATGCACACACACTCTCCTCCACACACAAATACACACTCTCCTCCACACACAAATACACACTCTACTCCACACACACACACTCCTCCACATACACACACACCCCTCCACACACACACACACACTCCTCAACACACACACACACTCCACAACACACACACACACTCCTCCACACACACACACACACACCTCCACACACACAAATTCTCCTCCACACACACTCACTCTCCTGCACACACACTCACTCTCCTCCACACACACACACACACACACACCTCCACACACACACTCCTCCACAAACACACACACACACTCCTCCACACACACTCCTCCACAGACACACACACACACTCCTCCACACACACACACACACACACACACACTCCTCCACACACACACACACACACTCAATCCTCCATAAACACACACTCTTCTCCTCCACATACACACACTTTCCTCCACACACACACACACACTCTCCTCCACACAAACACACTCACCTCCACACACACACACACACTCTCCTCCACACACACACACACACTCCATACACACACACACACTCACACACATTCCTCCACAGACACACACACACACACTCCTCCACACACACACACTCCTCCACACACACACTCTTCCACACACACACGAACACTCCTCCACACACACACACACTCCTCCACACACACACACACACTCCTCCACACACACACACACTCCTCCACACACACACACACACACTCCTCCACACACACACACACACTCCTCCACACACACACACACACACTCCTCCACACACACACACTCCTCCACACACACACACTCCTCCAGACACACACACGCACACACTCCTCCAGACACACACGCACACACTCCTCCAGACACACACGCACACACTCCTCCAGACACACACACACACACTCCTCCACACACACACACACACACACTCCTCCACAGACACACACACACTCCTCCACAGACACACACACACTCCTCCACACACACACTCCTCCACACACACACACACACTCTCCTCCACACACACACTTACACACACACTCCTCCAGACACACATACACACCCTCCTCCACACACACACACAAACCCTCCTCCACACACACACACCCTCCTCCACCCACACACACACACACCCTCCTCCACGCACACACACTCTCCTCCACACACATACACACACTCTCCTCCACACACACATACACACACTCTCCTCCACACACACATACACACACTCTCCTCCACACACACATACACACACACACTCTCCTCCACACACACACACACACACACACACACACACACACTCTCCTCCACACACACACACACTCTCCTCCACACACACACACACACGCACACTCTCCTCTACACACACACACATACACACATTCCTCCACACACACACACACACTCTTCCACATACACACACACTCTTCCAGACACACACACACACTCCTCCACAGAGACACACTCCTCCACAAACACACACACTCCTCCACACAGACACACTCCTCCACACACACACACACTCCTCCACACACACACACACTCCTCCACACACACACACACTCCTCCACACACACACACACTCACTCCTCCACATACACATACTCCTCCACACACACACTCCTCCACACACACACACTCCTCCACACACACACACTCCTCCACACACCCACACTCCTCCACACACCCACACTCCTCCACACACAGACACTCATCCACACACACTCTCCTCCACACGCACGCCTCCACTCACACTCTCCTCCACACACACACACACACTCTCCTCCACACACACACAGTCTCCTCCACACACACACACACACACTCTCCTCCACACACACACTCTCTCCTCCACACACACAGACACACTCTCCTCCCCACACACACACATACACACAAACACACACTCGCCTCCACACACACACACACTCCTCCACACAAACACACACTCCTCCATACAAACACACTCTCCTCCACACACACACACACGATCTCCTCCACACACACTCCTCCACACACACACACACTCCTCCACACACACACACACTCCTCCACACACACACACACACACACTCCTCCACACACACACACTCCTCCACACACACACTCCTCCACACACACACTCCTCCACACACACACACACTCCTCCACAGACACACACACACTCCTCCACACACACACTCGTCCCCACACACACACACACACACTCTCCTCCACACACACACACACACTCTCCTCCACACACACACTTACACACACACTCCTCCACACACACATACACACCCTCCTCCACACACACACACCCTCCTCCACCCACACACACACACACACCCTCCTCCACGCACACACACTCTCCTCCACACACACACACACTCTCCTCCACACACACACACACTCTCCTCCACACACACACATACACACACTCTCCTCCACACACACATACACACACTCTCCTCCACACACACACACACACACTCTCCTCCACACACACACACACACTCTCCTCCACACACACACACACACTCTCCTCCACACACACACACACACACACACAATCTCCTCCACACACACACAAATACACATATTCCTCCACACACACACACACTCTTCCACATACACACACACTCTTCCACATACACACACACTCTTCCACATACACACACACTCTTCCACACACACACACTCTCCTCCACACACACACACATACACACACTCTCCTCCACACACACACATACACACACTCTCCTCCACACACACACATACACACACACACACACTCTCCTCCACACACACACACACTCTCCTCCACACACACACACTCTCCTCCACACACACACACTCTCCTCCACACACATTCCTCCACACACACACAGACTCTTCCACATACACACAGACTCTTCCACATACACACACTCTTCCAGACAAACACACACCCTCCACCACACACACTCACATCCCTCCACACACACACACACACACACTCCTCCACACACACACGAACACTCCTCCACACACACACACACTCCTCCACAAACACACACACACACACACACACACACTCCTCCACACACACACACTCCTCCACACACACACTCCTCCAGACACACACGCACACACTCCTCCAGACACACACACACACTCCTCCACACACACACACACACACACACTCCTCCACACACACACACACACACACTCCTCCACAGACGCACACACACACACACACACACACTCTCCTCCACACACACACACACTCTCCTCCACACACACACTTACACACACACTCCTCCACACACACATACACACCCTCCTCCACACACACACACAAACCCTCCTCCACACACACACACCCTCCTCCACCCACACACACACACACCCCCTCCTCCATGCACACACACTCTCCTCCACACACACACACACACACTCTCCTCCACACACACACACACACACTCTCCTCCACACACACACACACACTCTCCTCCACACACACACATACACACACTCTCCTCCACACACACACATACACACACTCTCCTCCACACACACACACACACACACTCTCTCCTCCACACACACACACACACTCTCCTCCACACACACACACACACTCTCCTCCACACATACACACATTCCTCCACACACACACACACTCTTCCACATGCACACACACTCTTCCAGACACACACACACACACACTCCTCCACAGACACACACTCCTCCACAAACACACACACTCCTCCACACAGACACACTCCTCCACACACACACACTCCTCCACACACACACACACACTCCTCCACACACACACAGTCTCCTCCCACACACACACACACACTCTCCTCCACACACACACTCTCTGCTCCACACACACAGACACACTCTCCTCCCCACACACACACATACACACAAACACACACTCGCCTCCACACACACACACACTCCTCCACACAAACACACACTCCTCCATACAAACACACACTCCTCCACACACACACACACACTCTTCCACATGCACACACACTCTTCCAGACACACACACACACACACTCCTCCACAGACACACACTCCTCCACAAACACACACACTCCTCCACACAGACACACTCCTCCACACACACACACTCCTCCACACACACACACTCCTCCACACACACACACACTCACTCCTCCACACACACACTCCTCCACACACACACTCCTCCACACACACACACTCCTCCACACACCCACACTCCTCCACACACACACACACACTCCTCCACACACAGACACTCATCCACACACACTCTCCTCCACACGCACGCCTCCACTCACACTCTCCTCCACACACACACACACACTCTCCTCCACACACACTTTCCTCCACACACACACAGGCTCCTCCCACACACACACTCTCCTCCACACACACACTCTCTCCTCCACACACACAGACACACTCTCCTCCCCACACACACACATACACACAAACACACACTCGCCTCCACACACACACACACTCCTCCACACAAACACACACTCCTCCATACAAACACACTCTCCTCCACACACACACACACAATCTCCTCCACACACACTCCACACACACACACTCTCCTCCACACACACACACACACACACTCTCCTCCACACACACACACATTCCTCCACACACACACACACTCCTCCACACACACACACACACTCTCCTCCACACACACACACACCCACTCCCCTCCACACACACACACACACACTCTACTCCACACACACACACACTCCTCCACACACACACACACACACTCCTCCACACACACACACACTCCTCGACACACACACACTCACTCCTCCACACACACATACTCCTCCACACAGACACACTCCTCCACACACACACACTCCTCCACACACACACACTCATCCACACACACCTCCACACACACTCTCCTCCAGACACACTTTCCTCCACACACACAAAGTCTCCTCCACTCTCCTCCACACACACACACACACACACTCTCCTCCACACACACAGTATCCTCCCCACACACACACACTCTGTCCTCCACACACACACAGACACACTCTCCTCCACACACACACACATACACACACTCTTCTCCCCACACACACACACACACACTCTCCTCCACGCACACACACGCACACACTCTCCTCCACAAACACACACACACACTCCTCCACACAAACACACACTCCTCCACACAAACACACTCTCCTCCACACACACACTCTCCTCCACACACACACTCTCCTCCACACACACACTCTCCTCCACACACACACACTCCTCCACACACACACACACACACACACACACACTCTCCTCCACACACACGCCTCCACTCACACTCTCCTGCACACACACACATACACACTCTCCTCCACACACACTTTCCTCCACACATACACTCTCCTCCACACACACACACACACACTCTCCTCCACACACACACACTCTCCTCCACACACACACACACTCCTCCACACACACACACACTCCTCCACACACACACACACTCCACACACACACACACTCCTCCACACACACACACACTCCTCCACACACACTCTCCTCCACACACACACACACACTCTCCTCCACACACACACACACACTCCCCTCCACACACACAGACTCTCTTCCACACACACACACACTCTCCTCCACACACAAATACACACACTCTACTCCACACACACACACACACACACTCCTCCACACACACACTCCTCCACACACACACACACTCCTCCACACACACACAAACTCTCCTCCACACACACACAAACTCTCCTCCACACGCACACGCTCTGCTCCACACGCACACACTCTGCTCCACATGCACACACACTCTCCTCCACACACAAATACACACTCTCCTCCACACACAAATACACACTCTCCTCCACACACACACACTCCTCCACATACACACACACCCCTCCACACACACACACACACTCCTCAACACACACACACACTCCACCACACACACACACACTCCTCCAGACACACACACACACACCTCCACACACACACATTCTCCTCCACACACACTCACTCTCCTGCACACGCACTCACTCTCCTCCACACACACACACACACCTCCAGCACACACTCCTCCACACACACACACACACACTCCTCCACACACACTCCTCCACAGACACACACACACACTCCTCCACACACACACACACACACACACTCCTCCACACACACACACACACTCAATCCTCCATAAACACACTCTTCTCCTCCACATACACACACTTTCCTCCACACACACACACACACACTCTCCTCCACACAAACACACTCACCTCCACACACACACACACACTCTCCTCCACACACACACACACACTCCATACACACACACACACTCACACACATTCCTCCACAGACACACACACACACACTCCTCCACACACACACACACACACTCTCCTCCACACACACAGACACACTCCTCCACACACACACACTCTCCTCCACACACACACACTCTCCTCCACACACACACACACACTCTCCTCCACACACACACTCTCATCCACACACACACAAACACTCTCCTCCACACACACACACACTCTCCTCCACACACACACACTCTCCTCCACACACACACACTCTCCTCCACACACATTCCTCCACACACACACAGACTCTTCCACATACACACAGACTCTTCCACATACACACACTCTTCCAGACAAACACACACCCTCCACCACACACACTCACATCCCTCCACACACACACACACACACACTCCTCCACACACACACGAACACTCCTCCACACACACACACACTCCTCCACAAACACACACACACACACACACACACTCCTCCACACACACACACTCCTCCACACACACACTCCTCCAGACACACACGCACACACTCCTCCAGACACACACACACACTCCTCCACACACACACACACACACACACACTCCTCCACACACACACACACACACACTCCTCCACAGACGCACACACACACACACACTCTCCTCCACACACACACACACTCTCCTCCACACACACACTTACACACACACTCCTCCACACACACATACACACCCTCCTCCACACACACACACAAACCCTCCTCCACACACACACACCCTCCTCCACCCACACACACACACACCCCCTCCTCCATGCACACACACTCTCCTCCACACACACACACACACACTCTCCTCCACACACACACACACACACTCTCCTCCACACACACACACACACTCTCCTCCACACACACACATACACACACTCTCCTCCACACACACACATACACACACTCTCCTCCACACACACACACACACACACTCTCTCCTCCACACACACACACACACTCTCCTCCACACACACACACACACTCTCCTCCACACATACACACATTCCTCCACACACACACACACTCTTCCACATGCACACACACTCTTCCAGACACACACACACACACACTCCTCCACAGACACACACTCCTCCACAAACACACACACTCCTCCACACAGACACACTCCTCCACACACACACACTCCTCCACACACACACACACACTCCTCCACACACACACAGTCTCCTCCCACACACACACAGTCTCCTCCCACACACACACACACACTCTCCTCCACACACACACTCTCTGCTCCACACACACAGACACACTCTCCTCCCCACACACACACATACACACAAACACACACTCGCCTCCACACACACACACACTCCTCCACACAAACACACACTCCTCCATACAAACACACTCTCCTCCACACACACACACACACTCTTCCACATGCACACACACTCTTCCAGACACACACACACACACACTCCTCCACAGACACACACTCCTCCACAAACACACACACTCCTCCACACAGACACACTCCTCCACACACACACACTCCTCCACACACACACACTCCTCCACACACACACACACTCACTCCTCCACACACACACTCCTCCACACACACACTCCTCCACACACACACACTCCTCCACACACCCACACTCCTCCACACACCCACACTCCTCCACACACCCACACTCCTCCACACACACACACACACTCCTCCACACACAGACACTCATCCACACACACTCTCCTCCACACGCACGCCTCCACTCACACTCTCCTCCACACACACACACACACTCTCCTCCACACACACACAGGCTCCTCCCACACACACACTCTCCTCCACACACACACTCTCTCCTCCACACACACAGACACACTCTCCTCCCCACACACACACATACACACAAACACACACTCGCCTCCACACACACACACACTCCTCCACACAAACACACACTCCTCCATACAAACACACTCTCCTCCACACACACACACACAATCTCCTCCACACACACTCCACACACACACACTCTCCTCCACACACACACACACACACACTCTCCTCCACACACACACACATTCCTCCACACACACACACACTCCTCCACACACACACACACACTCTCCTCCACACACACACACACCCACTCCCCTCCACACACACACACACACACTCTACTCCACACACACACACACTCCTCCACACACACACACACACACTCCTCCACACACACACTCACTCCTCCACACACACATACTCCTCCACACAGACACACTCCTCCACACACACACACTCCTCCACACACACACACTCATCCACACACACACACTCATCCACACACACCTCCACACACACTCTCCTCCAGACACACTTTCCTCCACACACACAAAGTCTCCTCCACTCTCCTCCACACACACACACACACACACTCTCCTCCACACACACAGTATCCTCCCCACACACACACACTCTGTCCTCCACACACACACAGACACACTCTCCTCCACACACACACACATACACACACTCTTCTCCCCACACACACACGCACACACTCTCCTCCACGCACACACACGCACACACTCTCCTCCACAAACACACACACACACTCCTCCACACAAACACACACTCCTCCACACAAACACACTCTCCTCCACACACACACTCTCCTCCACACACACACTCTCCTCCACACACACACACACACACACACACACACTCTCCTCCACACACACGCCTCCACTCACACTCTCCTGCACACACACACATACACACTCTCCTCCACACACACTTTCCTCCACACATACACTCTCCTCCACACACACACACACACACTCTCCTCCACACACACACACTCTCCTCCACACACACACACACTCCTCCACACACACACACACTCCTCCACACACACACACACTCCACACACACACACACTCCTCCACACACACACACACTCCTCCACACACACTCTCCTCCACACACACACACACACTCTCCTCCACACACACACACACACTCCCCTCCACACACACAGACTCTCTTCCACACACACACACACTCTCCTCCACACACAAATACACACACTCTACTCCACACACACACACACACACACTCCTCCACACACACACTCCTCCACACACACACACACTCCTCCACACACACACAAACTCTCCTCCACACACACACAAACTCTCCTCCACACGCACACGCTCTGCTCCACACGCACACACTCTGCTCCACATGCACACACACTCTCCTCCACACACAAATACACACTCTCCTCCACACACAAATACACACTCTCCTCCACACACACACACTCCTCCACATACACACACACCCCTCCACACACACACACACACTCCTCAACACACACACACACTCCACCACACACACACACCTCCACACACACACATTCTCCTCCACACACACTCACTCTCCTGCACACGCACTCACTCTCCTCCACACACACACACACACACACACCTCCAGCACACACTCCTCCACAAACACACACACACACTCCTCCACACACACTCCTCCACAGACACACACACACACTCCTCCACACACACACACACACACACACTCCTCCACACACACACACACACTCAATCCTCCATAAACACACTCTTCTCCTCCACATACACACACTTTCCTCCACACACACACACACACACTCTCCTCCACACAAACACACTCACCTCCACACACACACACACACTCTCCTCCACACACACACACACACTCCATACACACACACACACTCACACACATTCCTCCACAGACACACACACACACACTCCTCCACACACACACACACACACTCTCCTCCACACACACAGACACACTCCTCCACACACACACACTCTCCTCCACACACACACACACACTCTCCTCCACACACACACTCTCATCCACACACACACAAACACTCTCCTCCACACACACACACAAACCCTCCTCCACACACACACACAAACCCTCCTCCACACACACACACACACACTCTCCTCCACACACACACACACACACACTCTCCTCCACACACACACACACACTCTCCTCCACACACACACACACACTCACACTCTCCTCCACACACACACTCTCCTCCACACACACACATACACACACTCTCCTCCACACACACACATACACACACACACACTCTCCTCCACACACACACACACTCTCCTCCACACACACACACACTCTCCTCCACACACCCACACACTCTCCTCCACACACACACACTCTCCTCCACACACACACACATTCCTCCACACACACACAGACTCTTCCACATACACACAGACTCTTCCACATACACACACTCTTCCAGACAAACACACACCCTCCACCACACACACACCTCCACACACTCACACCCCTCCACACACACACACACACTCCTCCACACACACACAAACACTCCTCCACACACACACACACTCCTCCACACACACACACACACACTCCTCCACACACACACACTCCTCCACACACACACACTCCTCCACACACACACACTCCTCCACACACACACACTCCTCCACACACACATGCACACACTCCTCCAGACACACACACACACACACTCCTCCACACACACACACACACACTCACTCCTCCACACACACACACACACTCCTCCACACACACACACACACACACACACTCCTCCACAGACACACACACACTCCTCCACAGACACACACACACTCCTCCACACACACACTCCTCCACACACACACTCCTCCACACACACACACACACACACACACTCTCCTCCACACATACACTTACACACACACTCCTCCACACACACATACACACCCTCCTCCACACACACACACAAACCCTCCTCCACCCACACACACACACACACCCTCCTCCACGCACACACACTCTCCTCCACACACACACACACACACACTCTCCTCCACACACACACACACACTCTCCTCCACACACACACATACACACTCTCCTCCACACACACATACACACACTCTCCTCCACACACACACACACTCTCCTCCACACACCCACACACACACACTCTCCTCCACACACATACACACATTCCTCCACACACACACTCTTCCACATACACACACACTCTTCCACATACACACACACTCTTCCAGACACACACACACACACACACACACACACACACTCTCCTCCACACACACACATACACACACTCTCCTCCACACACACACATACACACACACACACACACACACACACACACACTCTCCTCCACACACACACACACTCTCCTCCACACACACACACTCTCCTCCACACACACACACACACATTCCTCCACACACACACAGACTCTTCCACATACACACACTCTTCCAGACAAACACACACCCTCCACCACACACACTCACACCCCTCCACACACACACACACTCCTCCACACACACACACGAACACTCCTCCACACACACACACACACCTCCACACACACACACTCCTCCACACACACACACTCCTCCACACACACACACTCCTCCACACACACACACTCCTCCACACACACACACTCCTCCACACACACACTCCTCCACACACACACACTCCTCCACACACACACACTCCTCCAGACACACACGCACACGCTCCCCCAGATACACACACACACACACTCCTCCACACACACACACACACATACACACACACTCCTCCACACACACACACACTCCTCCACAGACACACACACACTCCTCCACAGACACACACACACTCCTCCACACACACACTCCTCCACACACACACTCCTCCACACACACACACACACTCTCCTCCACACACACACACACTCTCCTTCACACACACTTACACACACACTCCTCCACACACACATACACACCCTCCTCCACACACACACACAAACCCTCCTCCACACACACACACCCTCCTCCACCCACACACACACACACACCCTCCTCCACGCACACACACTCTCCTCCACACACACACACACACTCTCCTCCACACACACACATACACACACTCTCCTCCACACACACACATACACACACTCTCCTCCACACACACATACACACACTCTCCTCCACACACATACACACACACACTCTCCTCCACACACACACACACTCTCCTCCACACACACACACACACTCTCCTCCACACAGACACACACTCTCCTCCACACACACACATACACACACTCTCCTCCACACACACATACACACACTCTCCTCCACACACACACACACACACTCTCCTCCACACACACACACTCTCCTCCACACACACACACACTCTTCCACATACACACACACTCTTCCAGACACACACACTCCTCCACACACACACAGTCCTCCACACACACACACTCCTCCACACACACACACTCCTCCACACACACAGACACACCTCCACACACACACACACTCACTCCTCCACACACACATACTCCTCCACACACACACTCCTCCACACACACACACTCCTCCACACACCCACACTCCTCCACACACACACACACACACACTCCTCCACACACAGACACTCATCCACACACACTCTCCTCCACACGCACGCCTCCACTCACACTCTCCTCCACACACACACACACACTCTCCTCCACACACACTTTCCTCCACACACACAGTCTCCTCCACACACACACACACACACATACTCTCCTCCACACACACACTCTCTCCTCCACACACACAGACACACTCGCCTCCACACACACACACACTCCTCCACACAAACACACACTCCTCCATACAAACACACTCTCCTCCACACACAGACACACACTCTCCTCCACACACACACTCCACACACACTCTCCTCCACACACACACACACTCCTCCACACACACACACACACACACACACACACACACACACACACACTCCTCCACACACACACACACTCCCCTCCACACACACACACACTCTCCTCCACACACAAATACACACACTCTACTCCACACACACACACACACACTCCTCCACACACACACACACTCCTCCACAAAGACACACTCCTCCACACACACACTCTCCTCCACACACACACTCTCCTCCACACACACACACACACACACTCTCCTCCACACACACACACACTCCTCCACACACACACACACACACTCCTCCACACACACACACACACTCTCCTCCACACACACACACACACTCTCCCCTCCACACACACACACACTCTCCTCCACACACAAATACACACACTCTACTCCACACACACACACTCCTCCACACACACACACACACACTCCTCCACACACACACACTCACTCCTCCACACACACATACTCCTCCACACACACACTCATCCACACACACCTCCACACACACCTCCACACACACTCTCCTCCAGACACACTTTCCTCCACACACACACAAAGTCTCCTCCACACACTCTCCTCCACACACACACACACACACACACACACTCTCCTCCACACACACAGTATCCTCCCCACACACACACACTCTCTCCTCCACACACACACAGACACACTCTCCTCCCCAAACACACATATACACACACTCTTCTCCCCACACACACACACACACACTCTCCTCCACGCACACACACACACACACACACACTCTCCTCCACACACACACACTCCTCCACACAAACACACACTCCTCCACACAAACACACTCTCCTCCACACACACACTCCTCCACACACACACACACTCCTCCACACACACACACTCCACACACACACACACACACACCTCCACTCACACTCTCCTGCACACACACACATACACTCCTCCACACACACACACACTCCTCCACACACACACACACACACTCCTCCACACACACACACTCCTCCACACACACACACTCCTCCACACACACACACTCCTCCACACACACACACTCCTCCAGACACACATGCACACACTCCTCCAGACACACATGCACACACTCCTCCAGACACACACACACACACACTCCTCCACACACACACACACACACTCACTCCTCCACCCACACACACACACACACCCTCCTCCACGCACACACACTCTCCTCCACACACACACACACACACACTCTCCTCCACACACACACACACACTCTCCTCCACACACACACATACACACTCTCCTCCACACACACATACACACACTCTCCTCCACACACACACACTCTCCTCCACACACCCACACACACACACTCTCCTCCACACACAAATACACACACTCTACTCCACACACACACACTCCTCCACACACACACACACACTCCTCCACACACACACACTCACTCCTCCACACACACACACTCATTCCTCCACGCACACACACTCATTCCTCCACGCACACATACTCCTCCACACACACACACTCATCCACACACACCTCCACACACACCTCCACACACACTCTCCTCCATACACACTTTCCTCCACACACACACAAAGTCTCCTCCACACACTCTCCTCCACACACACACACACACACACTCTCCTCCACACACACAGTATCCTCCCCACACACACACACTCTCTCCTCCACACACACACAGACACACTCTCCTCCCCAAACACACATATACACACACTCTTCTCCCCACACACACACACACTCTCCTCCACGCACACACACACACACACACTCTCCTCCACGCACACACACACACACACACTCTCCTCCACACACACACACACACTCCTCCACACAAACACACACTCCTCCACACAAACACACTCTCCTCCACACACACACACACTCTCCTCCACACACACACACACTCCTCCACACACACACACTCCTCCACACACACACACTCCACACACACACACAGTCACTCCTCCACACACACACACTCATCCACACACACACACACACGCCTCCCACTCACACTCTCCTGCACACACACACATACACACTCTCCTCCACACACACTTTCCTCCACACACACACTCTCCTCCACACACACACACTCCTCCACACACACACACACACACACACACACACACTCTCCTCCACACACACACACTCCCCTCCACACACACAGACTCTCTTCCACACACACACACACTCTCCTCCACACACAAATACACACACTCTACTCCACACACACACACACACTCCTCCACACACACACACACACTCCTCCACACACACACTCCTCCACACACACACACACTCCTCCACACACACACTCCTCCACACACACACTCCTCCACACACACACTCCTCCACACACACACACATTCTCCTCCACACACACACACATTCTCCTCCACACCACACACACACACTCCTCCACACACCACACACACACTCCTCCACACACACACACTCTCCTCCACACACACACACCCTCCTCCACACACACACACACACTCCTCCACCACACACACACACACTCCTCCACACACACACACACACACTCTCCTCCACACACACACACACTCCTCCACACATACACACACACTCCTCCACACACACACTCCTCCACACACACACACAGTCCTCCACACAACACACAGTCCTCTACACATACACACACACACACACTCTCCTCCACACACACACACTCTCCTCCACACACACACACACTCTCCTCAACACACACACTCCTCCACACACACACACAGTCCTCCACACACACACAGTCCTCCACACATACACACACACACACTCACTCTCCTCCACACACACACACTCCCCTCCACAAACACACACACACTCCTCCGCACACACACACACTCCTCCGCGCACACACACACACACACTCTCCTCCACACACACACACACTCCTCCACACACACACACACTCCTGCACAAACACACACACACACACTCCTCCACACACACACACACACTCCTCCACACACACATACGCGCGCACACATACGGAAAATCTCCCCCCATCGCGCGCGAGCGCGCGCCCTCCCTACTCGCACGCCGCGCGCGGCCTTCCTTCCCCGCCCTCGCGCGCGCGCGCACACTCCCCCCCGCGTGCGCGCGCCCTCCCTCCCCCACCACCGCGCGCCGCGCTCTCACGCTCCCCTCCTCGCGCGCGCGCCCTCCCTTCAGCCCTCACGCGCGCGCCGCCCTCCTTCTCCCCCTCGCGCGCGCACCCTCCCTCGCCCCCCGCACGCGCGCGCCCTCCCTCCCCGCTCCCCCGCGCGCATGCGCTCCCCCTCCCCCCCCGCGGCGCGCGCTCTCCCTCCCCCCTCGCACGCGGGCGCCCTCCCTCCCCCCTCTCGCGCGCGCGCGCGCCCTCCCTTCAGCCCTCTCCCGCACGCGCGCCCTCCCTCGCCCCCCCCGCGCCCTCCCTTCCCCCGGGTACGCGCTCTCCCCTCGCCCCCTCGCGCGCGCAGCAA
>JANJGN010002755.1:0-59897 GCA_026770705.1 Isurus oxyrinchus
GAGAGCAAGCGACGGTGGGAGAGATAGAGTGCGAGCGAGTGTGGGAGAGATAGAGCGCGAGTGAGCATGGGAGAGATAGAGAGTGAGCGAATGTGGGAGATATAGAGAGCGCGGTTGGGAGAGAGAGTGAGCATGGGAGAGAGAGCGAGCGGGAGAGAGAGCAAGCGAGCGCTGGAGAGGGAGTGAGGGAGCATGGGAGAGATATCGAGCGAGCGTGGGAGAGAGATCGAGTGAGCGTGTGAGAGAGATCGAGCGGGAGCGAGAGCGAGCGAGTGCTGGAGAGTGAGTGAGCGAGTGTGGGAGAGAGAGAGAGCGAGCGTGGGAGACAGAAAAAGCGAGCGTGTGAGAGAGAGAGAGTGAGCGTGGAGACAGAAAGAGCGAGCGTGGGAGAGAGAGTGAGAGTAAGAGAGAGATAGAGCGAGAGAGCATGGGAGAGAGAGCGAGCGACCATGGGAGAGATAGAGAGTGAGTGAGCATGGGAGAGATAGAAGCAAGCGAGCATGTGAGAGATAGAGAGAGCGCTTGGGAGAGAGAGCGAGCATGGGAGCGAGAGCAAACAGGTATGGGAGAGAGAGCAAGCAAGCGTGGGAGAGCGAGCGAGCCTGGGAGAGAGAGTGAGCAAGCGTGGGAGAGAGAGAGAACGAGCCTGGGAGAGAGAGCCAGCGAGCCTGGGAGAGAGAGCGAGTGAGCCTGGGAGAGAGAGAGCGAGCCTGGGAGAGAGAGCGAGTGAGCCTGAGAGAGAGAGCGAGCGAACCTGGGAGAAGAGAGCGAGCGAGCCTGGGAGAGAGAGCGAGCGAGCGTGGGAGAGAGAGCGAGCGAGCCTGGGAGAGAGAGCGAGAGAGCCTGGGAGAGAGAGTGAGCGAGCCTGGGAGAGAGAGCGAGCGTGGGAGAGCGAGCGAGCGATCGTGGTGAGTGATCGAGCGAGCGTGGGAGAAACATTGAGCGAGTGTGGGTCAGAGATTGAATGGTAGAGCGAGCAAGCGCTGGAGAGTGAGCGAGGGAGCATGGGAGATATTGAGCAAGCGTGGGAGAGAGATGGAGCGAGCATTGGAGAGAGATCAAGCGAGCATTGGAGAGAGATCGAGCGGGAGAGAGAGCCAGCAAGCGCTGCAGAGTGAGCAAGGGAGCGTGGGAGAGAGAGAGAGCGAGCGTGGGAGAGAGAGAGCGAGCGTGGGAGAGAGAGCGAGCGAGCATGGGAGAGCGATCAACTGTGGGAGAGATAGAGCGTGAGCGAGCATGGGAGAGAAAGAGAGCGAGCGAACGTGGGAGAGATAGAGAGAGCAGTTGGGAGGGAGAGTGAGTGTGGGAGAGAGAGAGAGTGAGTGTGGGAGAGAGAGCGAGCGAGCCTGGGAGAGAGAGCCAGCGAGCCTGGGAGAGAGAGCGAGCGAGCCTGGGAGAGAGAGCCAGCGAGCATGGGAGAGAGAGCGAGCGAGCCTGGGAGAGCGAGCAAGCCTGGGAGAGAGATCGTGGGAGAGAGCGAGCGAGCATGGGGGAGAGAGCGAGGAGAGCGTGGGGGAGAGAGCCAGCGACCGTGGGGGAGAGCGCGAGCGAGCGTGGGGGAGAGAGCGAGGCGAGCGGTGGGGGAGAGAGCGAGCGAGCGTGGGGTAGAGAGCGAGCGAGCGTGGGGGAGAGAGCGAGCGAGCGTGGGGGAGAGAGCGAGCGAGCGTGGGGGAGAGAGCGAGCGAGCGTGGGGGAGAGAGCGAGCGAGCGTGGAGAGAGAGCGAGCGAGCGTGGGGGAGAGAGCGAGCGAGCGTGGGAGAGGGAACGAGCTAGCATGGGAGAGAGAGCAAGCATGGGAGAGAGATCGAGCGAGCATGGGCGAGAGATCGAGCGAGCGTGGGAGAGAGATCGAGCGAGCGTGGGAGAGAGAGCGCGCGAGTGTGGGGGAGAGAGCGAGCGAGCTTAGCGGAGAAAACGAGCGAGCGTTGGAGAGAGAGCGAGCAAGCCTGGGAGAGAGAGCGTGGGAGAGAGCGAGCGAGCATGGGCGATAGAGCGAGTGAGCGTGGGGGAGAGAGCGAGCGAGCATGGGGGAGAGAGCGAGCGAGCGTGGGGGAGGGAGCGAGCGAGCGTGGGAGAGGGAACGAGCTAGCATGGGAGAGAGAGCAAGCGTGGGAGAGAGATCGAGTGAGCGTGAGCGAGAGATCGAGCGAGCGTGGGAGAGAGATCGAGCAAGCGTGGGAGAGAGAGCGTGCGAGTGTGGGGGAGAGAGCGAGCGAGCTTGGGGGAGAGAACGAGCGAGCGTGGGAGGGAGAGCGAACAAGCGAGTGGGAGAGAGCGAGCGAGCGTGGGAGTGAGAGCTAGCAAGCGTGGCAGAGAGAGCGAGTGAGCATGGGAGACAGAGCGAGCGAGCATGGGAGAGAGGGAGAGCGAGAGTGGGAGAGAGATCGCGCGAGCGTGGGAGAGAGATCGAGCGAGCGTGGGAGAGAGATCAAGCGAGCGTGGGAGAGATATCGAGCGAGCGTGGAGAGAGATCGAGCGAGCGTGGGAGAGAGATCGAGCGAGCGTGGGATAGAGATCGAGCGAGCATGGGAGAGAGATCGAGCGGGAGGAGAGAGAGTGAGCGAGCGCTGGAGAGTGAGTGAGGGATCGTGGGAGAGAGATCGAGTGAGTGTGTGAGAGAGATCGCGCGGGAGAGAGAGCGAGCGAGTGCTGGAGAGTGAGCGAGTGAGCATGGGAGAGAGAGCGAGGCGAGCATGGGAGAGAGAGAGAGCGAGCGTGGGAGACAGAGAGAGCGAGGGTGGGAGAGAGAGCGAGAGAGCATGGGAGAGAGAGCTAGCGGCCGTGGGAGAGACAGAGAGTGAGTGAGCATGGGAGAGATAGAAGCCGAGCGAGCATGGGAGAGATAGAGAGAGCCATTGGGAGAGAGAGCGAGCATGGGAGAGAGAGCAAACATGTATGGGAGAGAGAGCAAGCGAGCGTGGGAGAGCGAGCGAGTGTGAAAGAGAGAGCAAGCAAGCGTGGGAGAGAGAGAGAACGGGCCTGGCAGAGAGAGCAAGCAAGCGTGGGAGAGAGAGCGAGCGAGCGTGGGAGAGAGAGCGAGCGAGCGTGGGAGAGAGAGCGAGCGAGCCTGGAGAGAGAGCGAGCGAGCCTGGGAGAGAGAGCGAGCGAGCGTGGGAGAGAGAGCGAGCAAGCCTGGGAGAGACAGCGAGCGAGCCTGGGAGAGAGCAAGCGAACGAGCCTGGGAGAGAGATCGAGCGAGCTTGGGAGAGAGATCGAGTGAGCATAGGAGAGAGATCGTGCGAGTGTGGGACAGAGATCGATGGTAGAGCGCTGGAGAGTGATCGAGGGACCGTGGGAGAGCTATCGAGCAAGCGTGGGAGAGAGATGGAGTGAGCATGGGAGAGAGATCGAGCGAGCATTGGAGAGAGATCGAGCAGGAGAGAGCGAGCAAGCGCTGGAGAGTGAGCACGGGAACGTGGGAGAGAGAGTGAGCGAGCGTGGGAGAGAGTGAGAGTGAGCAAGCGTGGGAGAGAGACGCGAGCGAGCTGGGAGAGAGAGCGAGCATGGGAGAGAGAGAGAGCGAGCGTGGAGAGAGAGAAAGCAAGTGTGGGAGAGAGAGCGAGCGAGCATGGGAGAGCGAGGCGACCGTGGGAGAGATAGAGCGCGAGCGACTGTGGGAGAGATAGAGCGCGAGCGAGCATGGGAGAGATAGAGAGCGAGCAAATGTGGGAGAGATAGAGAGAGCGGTTGGGAGAGAGAGTGAGCATGGGAGAGAGAGCGAGCGTGGGAGATAGAGCAAACATGTATGGGAGAGAGAGCGAGCGAGTGTGGGAGAGAGAGCGAGCGAGCTTTGAGAGAGAGCGAGCAGGCCTGCGAGAGAGAGCCAGCGAGCTGGAGAGAGAGCCAGCGAGCCTGCGAGAGAGAGCCAGCAAACCTGGGAGAGAGAGCCAGCAAGCATGGGAGAGAGAGCCAGCAAGCCTGGGAGAGAGAGCCAGCGAGCCTGGGAGAGAGAGCCAGCGAGCCTGGGAGAGAGAGCCAGCAAGCCTGGGAGGAGAGAGTGAGCGTAGGAGACAGCGAGCTAGCATGGGAGAGAGAGCGAGCGTGGGAGAGAGATCGAGGTAGGGGGGGGAGAGAGATCGAGGGAGGTTGGGAGAGAGATCGGACGAGCATGGGAGAGAGAGAGAATGAGCCTGGGAGAGACGAGCGAGCGTGGGAGAGAGAGCGAGCGAGCGTGGGAGAGAGAGCGAGCGAGCCTGGGAGAGAGAGCGAGCGAGCCTGGGAGAGAGAGCGAGCGAGCCTGGGAGAGACCAGCGAGCGAGCCTGGGAGAGACAGCGAGCGAGCCTGGGAGAGAGCAAGCGCACGAGCCTGGGAGAGAGAGCGAGCGAGCCTGGGAGAGAGAGCGAGTGAGCCTGGGAGAGAGAGTGAGCGAGCGTGGAGAGAGAGCGAGCGAACGTGGGAGGGAGATCGAGCTAGCATGTGAGAGTGATCGAGCGAATGTGGGAGAGAGATCGAGCGAGCGTGGGAGAGAGATCGAGCGAGCGTGGGAGAGAGATCGTGTGAGTGTGGGACAGAGATTGAGTGGTAGAGCGCTGGACAGTGAGCGAGGTAGCGTGGGAGAGATATCGAGCAAGCGTGGGAGAGAGATGGAGTGAGCATGGGAGAGAGATCGAGCGAGCATGGGAGAGAGATCGAGCAGGAGAGAGCGAGCAAGCGCTGGAGAGTGAGCAAGGGAACGTGGGAGAGAGAGCGAGTGAGCGTGGGAGAGAGTGAGAGTGAGCAAGCGTGGGAGAGAGAGCCAGCGAGCGTGGGAGAGAGAGCGAGCGTGGGAGAGAGAGAGAGCGAGCGTGGGAGAGAGAGAAAGCAAGTGCGGGAGAGAGAGCGAGCGAGCATGTGAGAGCGAGCGACCGTGGGAGAGATAGAGCGCGAGCGACCGTGGGAGAGATAGAGCGCGAGCGAGCATGGGAGAGATAGAGAGCGAGTGAACTTGGGAGAGATAGAGAGAGTGGTTGGGAGAGAGAGTGAGCATGGGAGAGAGAGCGAGCTTGGGAGATTGAGCAAACATGTATGGGAGAGAGAGCGAGCGAGTGTGGGAGAGAGAGCGAGCGAGCCTGTGAGAGAGAGCGAGCGAGCCTGCGAGAGAGAGCCAGCGAGCCTGGGAGAGAGAGCCAGTGAGCCTGCAAGAGAGAGTCAGTGAGCCTGGGAGAGAGAGCGAGCGAGCCTGCGAGAGAGAGCCAGCGAGCCTGGGAGAGAGAGCCAGTGAGCCTGCGAGAGAGACTCAGTGAGCCTGGGAGAGAGAGCCAGCGAGCCTGGGAGAGAGAGCCAGCGAGCCTGGGAGAGAGAGCCAGCGAGCCTGGGAGAGAGAGCCAGCGAGCCTGGGAGAGAGAGCCAGCGAGCCTGGGAGAGAGAGCCAGCGAGCCTGGGAGAGAGAGTGAGCATAGGAGACAGCGAGCTAGCGTGGGAGAGAGATCGAGGCGGGGGGGGAGAGAGATCGAGGGAGGGTGGGAGAGAGATCGGACGAGCGTGGGAGAGAGATCGGGCGAGCATGGGAGAGAGATCGGGCGAGCGTGGGAGAGAGATCGAGCGAGTGTGGGAGAGAGAGCGAGCGACCGTGGGAGAGATAGAGAGTGAGCAAGCATGGGAGAGAGAGCGAGCGAGCCTGGGAGAGAGAGCGAGCGAGCCTGGGAGAGAGAGCAAGCGAGCCTGGGAGAGAGAGCGAGCGAGCCTCAGAGAGAGAGCGAGCGAGCCTCAGAGAGAGAGCGAGCGAGCCAGGGAGAGAGAGAGAGAGCGAGCGTGGGAGAGAGAGCGAGCGAGCCTGGGAGAGAGAGCGAGCGAGCCTGGGAGAGACAGCGAGCGAGCGTGGGAGAGAGAGCGAGCGAGCCTGGGAGAGAGAGCGAGAGAGCCTGGGAGAGAGAGTGAGCGAGCCTGGGAGAGAGAGCGAGCGTGGGAGAGCGAGCGAGCGATCGTGGTGAGTGATCGAGCGAGCGTGGGAGAAACATTGAGTGAGTGTGGGTCAGAGATTGAATGGTAGAGCGAGCAAGCGCTGGAGAGTGAGCGAGGGAGCATGGGAGAGAGATGGAGCGAGCATGGGAGAGAGATCGAGTGAGCATTGGAGAGAGATCGAGCGGGAGAGAGAGCCAGCAAGCGCTGGAGAGTGAGCAAGGGAGCGTGGGAGAGGGAGTGAGCGAGCGAGGGAGAGAGTGCGAGCGAGCAAGCATGGGAGAGAGAGCGTGCGAGCGTGGGAGAGAGAGCGAGCGAGCGTGGCAGAGAGAGAGAGTGAGCTTGGCAGAGAGAGAGAACGAGCGTGGGAGAGAGAGAGAGCGAGCGTGGGAGAGAGAGAGAGCGAGTGTGGGAGAGAGAGCGAGCGAGCATGGGAGAGCGAGCGAGCGTGGGAGAGATAGAGCGCGAGCGAGCGTGGGAGAGAAAGAGAGCGAGCGAACGTGGGAGAGAAAGAGAGAGCGGTTGGGAGGCAGAGTGAGCGTGGGAGAGAGAGCGTGCGAGCCTGTGAGAGAGAGCCAGCGAGCCTGGGAGAGAGAGCCAGCGAGCCTGGGAGAGAGAGCCAGCGAGCCTGGGAGAGAGAGCCAGCGAGCCTGGGAGAGAGAGCCAGCGAGCCTGGGAGAGAGAGCCAGCGAGCCTGGGAGAGAGAGCCAGCAAGCCTGGGACAGAGAGCCAGCGAGCCTGGGAGAGAGAGCCAGCGAGCCTGGGAGAGAGAGCCAGCGAGCCTGGGAGAGAGAGCCAGCGAGCCTGGGAGAGAGAGCCAGCGAGCCTGGGAGAGAGCCAGCGAGCCTGGGAGAGAGAGCCAGCGAGCCTGGGAGAGAGAGCCAGCGAGCCTGGGAGAGAGAGCCAGCGAGCCTGGGAGAGAGAGCCACCGAACCAGGGAGAGAGAGCCACCGAGCCTGGGAGAGAGAGCGAGCAAGCCTGGGAGAGAGAGCGTGGGAGAGAGCGAGTGAGCGTGGGGGAGAGAGCGAGCGAGCGTGGGGGAGAGAGCGAGCGAGCATGGGGGAGAGAGCGAGCGAGCGTGTAGGAGAGAGCGAGCGACCGTGGGGGAGAGAGCGAGTGAGCGTGGGAGAGAGAGCAAGCGTGGGAGAGAGATTGAGCGAGCGTGGGCGAGAGATCGAGCGAGCGTGGGAGAGAGATCAAGCGAGCGTGGGAGAGAGAGCGCGCGAGTGTGGGGGAGAGAGCGAGCGAGCATGGGGGAGAGAACGAGCGAGCGTGGGAGAGAGAGCGAACAAGCGAGTGGGAGAGAGTGAGCGAGCGTGGGAGAGAGAGCGAGTGAGCGTGGGAGTGAGAGCTAGCAAGCGTGGCAGAGAGAGCGAGTGAGCGTGGGAGAGAGATCAAGCGAGCGTGGGAGAGAGATCAAGCAAGCGTGGGAGAGATATCGAGCGAGCGTGGGAGAGAGATCGAGCGAGCATGGGAGAGAGATCGAGCGAGCATGGGAGAGAGATCGAGCGGGAGAGAGAGCAAGCGAGCGCTGGAGAGGGAGCGAGGGAGCATGGGAGAGATATCGAGCGAGCGTGGGAGAGAGATTGAGTGAGCGTGTGAGAGAGATCGAGCAGGAGTGAGAGCGAGCGAGTACTGGAGAGTGAGTGAGCGAGCGTGGGAGAGAGAGAGAGCGAGCGTGGGAGACAGAAAGAGCGAGCGTGGGAGAGAGAGAGCGAGCGTGGGAGACAGAAAGAGCGATCGTGGCAGAGAGAGAGAGTGAGAGTAGGAGAGAGATAGAGCGAGAGAGCATGGGAGAGAGAGCGAGCGACCATGGGAGAGATAGAGAGTGAGTGAGCATGGGAGAGATAGAAGCGAGCGAGCATGTGAGAGATAGAGAGAGCGCTTGGGAGAGAGAGCGAGCATGGGAGAGAGAGCAAACATGTATGGGAGAGAGAGCAAGCGAGCGTGGGAGAGCGAGCAAGCATGGAAGAGAGAGCGAGCAAGTGTGGGAGAGAGAGAGAACGAGCCTGGGAGAGAGAGCGAGCGAGCCTGGGAGAGAGAGCGAGCGAGCCTGGGAGAGAGAGAGAGCGAGCCTGGGAGAGAGAGAGAGCGAGCCTGGGAGAGAGAGCGAGCGAGCCTGGGAGAGAGAGCGAGCGAACCTGGGACAGAGAGCGAGCGAGCCTGGGAGAGAGAGCGAGCGAGCCTGGGAGAGAGAGCGAGCGAGCCTGGGAGAGAGAGCGAGCGAGCCTGGGAGAGAGAGCGAGCGAGCCTGGGAGAGAGAGCGAGCGAGCCTGGGAGAGAGAGCGAGCGAGCCTGGGAGAGAGAGCGAGCGAGCCTGGGAGAGAGAGCGAGCGAGCCTGGGAGAGAGCGTGAGCGAGCGTGGGAGAGAGAGCGAGCGAGCCTGGGAGAGAGAGCGAGCGAGCCTGTGAGAGAGAGCGAGCGAGCCTGGGAGAGAGAGCGAGCGAGCCTGGGAGAGACAGCGAGCGAGCCTGGGAGAGAGCAAGGGAACGAGCCTGGGAGAGAGAGCGAGCGAGCCTGGGAGAGAGAGCGAGCGAGCCTCTGAGAGAGAGCGAGCGAGCCTGGGAGAGAGAGTGAGCGACCGTGGGAGAGAGAGTGAGGGAGCGTGGGAGAGAGATCGAGCTAGCTTGTGAGAGTGATCGAGCGAGTGTGGGAGAGAGATCGAGCGAGCGTGGGAGAGAGATCGAGCGAGCGTGGGAGAGAGATCGTGCGAGTGTGGGACAGAGATCGAGTGGTAGAGCGCTGGAGAGTGAGCGAGGGAACGTGGGAGAGATATCGAGCAAGCGTGGGAGAGAGATGGAGCAAGCAAGGGAGAGTGATCGAGCGAGCATTGGAGAGAGATCGAGCAGGAGAGAGCGAGCAAGCGCTGGAGAGTGAGCAAGGGAACGTGGGAGAGAGAGCGAGCGAGCGTGGGAGAGAGTGAGAGCGAGCAAGCGTAGGAGAGAGAGCGAGCGAGCGTGGGAGAGAGAGAGAGCGAGTGTGGGAGAGAGAGTGAGCGAGCATGGGAGAGCAAGCGACGGTGGGAGAGATAGAGTGCGAGCGAGCGTGGGAGAGATAGAGCGCGAGTGAGCATGGGAGAGATAGAGAGTGAGCGAATGTGGGAGATATAGAGAGCGCGGTTGGGAGAGAGAGTGAGCATGGGAGAGAGAGCGAGCGGGAGAGAGAGCAAGCGAGCGCTGGAGAGGGAGTGAGGGAGCATGGGAGAGATATCGAGCGAGCGTGGGAGAGAGATCGAGTGAGCGTGTGAGAGAGATCGAGCGGGAGCGAGAGCGAGCGAGTGCTGGAGAGTGAGTGAGCGAGTGTGGGAGAGAGAGAGAGCGAGCGTGGGAGACAGAAAAAGCGAGCGTGTGAGAGAGAGAGAGTGAGCGTGGGAGACAGAAAGAGCGAGCGTGGGAGAGAGAGTGAGAGTAAGAGAGAGATAGAGCGAGAGAGCATGGGAGAGAGAGCGAGCGACCATGGGAGAGATAGAGAGTGAGTGAGCATGGGAGAGATAGAAGCAAGCGAGCATGTGAGAGATAGAGAGAGCGCTTGGGAGAGAGAGCGAGCATGGGAGCGAGAGCAAACAGGTATGGGAGAGAGAGCAAGCAAGCGTGGGAGAGCGAGCGAGCCTGGGAGAGAGAGTGAGCAAGCGTGGGAGAGAGAGAGAACGAGCCTGGGAGAGAGAGCCAGCGAGCCTGGGAGAGAGAGCGAGTGAGCCTGGGAGAGAGAGAGAGCGAGCCTGGGAGAGAGAGAGAGCGAGCCTGGGAGAGAGAGTGAGTGAGCCTGAGAGAGAGAGCGAGCGAACCTGGGAGAGAGAGCGAGCGAGCCTGGGAGAGAGAGCGAGCGAGCCTGGGAGAGAGAGCGAGCGAGCCTGGGAGAGAGAGCGAGCGAGCCTGGGAGAGAGAGCGAGCGAGCCTGGGAGAGAGAGCGAGCGAGCCTGGGAGAGAGAGCGAGCGAGCCTGGGAGAGAGAGCGAGCGAGCCTGGGAGAGAGAGCGAGCGAGCCTGGGAGAGTTCGAGCGAGCCTGGGAGAGAGAGCGAGCGTGTGTGGGAGAGAGAGCGAGCGAGCCTGGGAGAGAGAGCGAGCGAGCCTGGGAGAGAGAGTGAGCGAGCCTGGGAGAGAGAGTGAGCGAGCCTGGGAGAGAGAGCGAGCGAGCCTGGGAGAGACAGCCAGCGAGCCTGGGAGAGAGCAAGCGAACGAGCCTGGGAGAGAGAGCGAGCGAGCCTGGGAGAGAGAGCGAGCGAGCCTCTGAGAGAGAGCGAGCGAGCCTGGGAGAGAGAGTGAGCGAGCGTGGGAGAGAGAGCGAGCGAGCGTGGGAGAGAGATCGAGCTAGCGTGTGAGAGTGATCGAGCGAGTGTGGGAGAAAGATCGAGCGAGCGTGGGAGAGAGATCGTGCCAGTGTGGGACAGAGATCGAGTGGTAGAGCGCTTGAGAGTGAGCGAGGGAGCTTGGGAGAGATATCGAGCAAGCATGGGAGTGAGATGGAGCAAGCAAGGGAGAGTGATCGAGCGAGCATTGGAGAGACATCGAGCAGGAGAGAGCAAGCAAGCGCTGGAGAGTGAGCAAGGGAAATGGGAGAGAGACCGAGCGAGCCTGGGAGAGAGAGCGAGAGAGCCTGGGAGAGAGAGCGAGCGAGTCTGGGAGAGAGAGCGAGAGAGCCTGGGAGAGAGAGCGAGCGAGTCTGGGAGAGAGAGCCAGCGAGCCTGGGAGAGAGAGCCAGCGAGCCTGGGAGAGAGAGCCAGCGAGCCTGCGAGAGATTGCCAGCGAGCCTGGGAGAGAGAGCCAGCGAGCCTGGGAGAGAGAGCCAGCGAGCCTGGGAGAGAGAGCCAGCGAGCCTGGGAAAGAGAGCCAGCGAGCCTGGGAGAGAGAGTGAGCCTAGGAGACAGCGAGCTAGCGTGGGAGAGAGAGCGAGCGTGGGAGAGAGATCGAGGTGGTGGGGGAGAGAGATCAAGGGAGGGTGGGAGAGAGATCGGACGAGCATGGGAGAGAAATAGGGCGAGCGTGGGAGAGAGATCGGGCGAGCGTGGGAAAGAGATCGAGTGAGCGTGGGAGAGGGAGCGAGTGACCGTGGGAGAGATAGAGAGCGAGCGAGCATGGGAGAGATAGAGAGCGAGCGAGCATGGGAGAGATAGAGAGCGAGCGAGCATGGGAGAGATAGAGAGCGAGCGAACATGGGAGAGATAGAGAAAACGCTGGGGAGAGAGAGCGAGCGTGGGAGAGAGAGCAAACATGTATGGGAGAGAGATTGAGCGAGCCTGGGAGAGAGATCGAGCGAGCCTGGGAGAGAGAGCGAGCGAGCCTGGGAGAGAGAGCGAGCGAGTGTGGGAGAGAGAGGGAGCGAGCCTGGGAGAGAGAGCGAGCGAGCCTGGGAGAGACAGCGAGCGAGCCTGGGAGAGAGCAATCGAACGAGCCTGGGAGAGAGAGCGAGCAAGCCTGGGAGAGAGAGCGAGCGAGCCTGGGAGAGAGAGCGAGCGAGCCTGGGAGAGAGCGCGTGCGAGCCTGGGAGAGAGCGCGAGCGAGCGTGGGAGAGAGAGCGAGCAAGCCTGGGAGAGAGAGCGAGCGAGCCTGGGAGAGAGAGCGAGCGAGCCTGGGAGAGAGAGCGAGCGAGCCTGGGAGAGAGAGCGAGCGAGCGTGGGAGAGAGAGCGAGCGAGCGTGGGAGAGAGATCGAGCTAGCGTGTGAGAGTGATCGAGCGAGCGTGGGAGAGAGATCGAGCGATTGTGGGAGAGAGATCGAGCGAGCGTGGGAGAGAGATCGTGCAAGTGTGGGACAGAGATCGAGTGGTAGAGCGCTGGAGAGTGAGCGAGGGAGCGTGGGAGAGATATCGAGCAAGCGTGGGAGAGAGATCGAGCGAGCAAGGGAGAGTGATCGAGCGAGCATTGGAGAGAGATCAAGCAGGAGAGAGTGAGCAAGCGCTGGAGAGTGAGCAAGGGAATGTGGGAGAGAGAGCGAGCGAGCCTGGGAGAGAGACCGAGCGAGCCTGGGAGAGAGAGCGAGTGAGCCTGGGAGAGAGAGCGAGTGAGGCTGGGAGAGAGAGCGAGCGAGCCTGGGAGAGAGAGCGAGCGAGCCTGGGAGAGAGAGCGAGCGAGCCTGGGAGAGAGAGCGAGCGAGCCTGGGCGAGAGAGCGAGCGAGCCTGGGCGAGAGAGCGTCGGAGAGAGCGAGCAAGCATGGGGGAGAGAGCGAGCGAGCGTGGGGGAGAGAGCGAGCGAGCGTGGGGGAGAGAGCGAGTGAGCGTGGGGGAGAGAGCGAGCGAGCGTGGGGGAGAGAGCGAGCGAGCATGGGGGAGAGAGCGAGCGAGCGTGGGGCAGAGAGCTAGCGAGTGTGGGGGAGAGAGCGAGCGAGCGTGGGGGAGAGAGTGAGCGAGTGTGGGAGAGGGAACGAACTAGCATGGGGAGAGAGCAAGGTGGGAGAGAGATCGAGTGAGCGTGGGCGAGAGATCGAGCGAGCGTGGGAGAGAGATCGAGTGAGCGTGGGAGAGAGAGCGCGCGAGTGTGGGGGAGAGAGCGAGCGTGGGGGAGAGAACGAGCGAGCGTGAGAGAGAGAGCGAACAAGCAAGTGGGAGAGAGCGAGTGAGCGTGGGAGAGAGAGCGAGTGAGGCTGGGAGAGAGAGCGAGCGAGCCTGGGAGAGAGAGCGAGCGAGCCTGGGAGAGAGAGCGAGCGAGCCTGGGAGAGAGAGCGAGCGAGCCTGGGAGAGAGAGCGTCGGAGAGAGCGAGCAAGCATGGGGGAGAGAGCGAGCGAGCGTGGGGGAGAGAGCGAGCGAGCGTGGGGGAGAGAGCGAGTGAGCGTGGGGGAGAGAGCGAGCGAGCGTGGGGGAGAGAGCGAGCGAGCATGGGGGAGAGAGCGAGCAAGCATGGGGCAGAGAGCTAGCGAGTGTGGGGGAGAGAGCGAGCGAGCGTGGGGGAGAGAGTGAGCGAGTGTGGGAGAGGGAACGAACTAGCATGGGGAGAGAGCAAGGTGGGAGAGAGATCGAGTGAGCATGGGCGAGAGATTGAGCGAGCGTGGGAGAGAGATCGAGTGAGCGTGGGAGAGAGAGCGCGCGAGTGTGGGGGAGAGAGCGAGCGAGCGTAGGGGCGAGAACGAGCGAGCGTGAGAGAGAGAGCGAACAAGCAAGTGGGAGAGAGCGAGTGAGCGTGGGAGAGAGAGTGAGTGAGCTTGGGAGTGAGAGCTAGCAAGCGTGGCAGAGAGAGCGAGTGAGCGTGGGGGAGAGAGAGAGCGAGCGTGGGAGAGAGAAAGAGTGAGTGTGAGAGAGAGAGAGCAAGCGTGGGAGAGAGATCAAGCGAACGTGGGAGAGATATCGAGCGAGCGCGGGAGAGAGATCGAATGAGAATGGGAGAGAGATCGAGTGAGCATGGGAGAGAGATCGAGCGGGAGAGAGAGCGAGCGAGCACTGGAGAGTGAGCGAGGGAGCATGGGAGAGAGATCGAGTGAGCGTGGGAGAGAGATCGAGCGAGCGTGTGAGAGAAATTGAGCGGGAGAGAGAGTGAGCGAGTGCTGGAGAGTGAGCGAGTGACCATGGGAGTGAGAGCGAGCGAGCGTGGGAGAGAGAGAGAGCGAGCATGGGAGACAGATAGAGCGAGCGTGGGAGAGAGAGAGAGCGAGGGTGGGAGAGAGATAGAGCGAGAGAGCATGGGACAGAGAGCGAGCGACCATGGGAGAGATAGAGAGTGAGTGAGCATGGGAGAGATAGAAGCGAGCGAACATGGGAGAGATAGAGAGAGCGCCTGGGAGAGAGAGCGAGCATGGGAGAGAGAGCAAACATGTATGGGAGAGAGAGCAAGCGAGCGTGGGAGAGCGAGCGAGCGTGGGAGAGAGCGCGAGCAAGCGTGGGAGAGAGAGAGAAGGAGCCTGGGAGAGAGAGCGAGCGAGCCTGGGAGAGAGAGCGAGCGAGCCTGGGAGAGAGAGCGAGCGAGCCTGGGAGAGAGAGCGAGCGAGCCTGGGAGAGAGAGCGAGCGAGCCTGGGAGAGAGCGCGAGCGAGCCTGGGAGAGAGCGCGAGCGAGCCTGGGAGAGAGAGCGAGCGAGCCTGTGAGAGAGAGCGAGCGAGCCTGGGAGAGAGAGCGAGCGAGCCTGGGAGAGAGAGCGAGCGAGCCTGGGAGAGAGAGCGAGCGAGCCTGGGAGAGAGAGCGAGCGAGCCTGGGAGAGAGAGCGAGCGAGCCTGGGAGAGAGAGCGAGCGAGCCTGGGAGAGAGAGCGAGTGAGCCTGGGAGAGAGAGCGAGCGAGCCTGGGAGAAAGAGCGAGTGAGCCTGTGAGAGAGATTCATCGAGCCTGGGAGAGAGAGCGAGAGAGCATGGGAGAGAGAGCGAGCATGGGAGAGAGAGCAAACATGTATGGGAGAGAGAGCAAGCGAGCGTGGGAGAGCGAGCGAGCGTGGGAGAGAGCGCGAGCAAGCGTGGGAGAGAGAGAGAAGGAGCCTGGGAGAGAGAGCGAGCGAGCCTGGGAGAGAGAGCGAGCGAGCCTGGGAGAGAGAGCGAGCGAGCCTGGGAGAGAGAGCGAGCGAGCCTGGGAGAGAGAGCGAGCGAGCCTGGGAGAGAGCGCGAGCGAGCCTGGGAGAGAGCGCGAGCGAGCCTGGGAGAGAGAGCGAGCGAGCCTGGGAGAGAGAGCGAGCGAGCCTGGGAGAGAGAGCGAGCGAGTCTGGGAGAGAGAGCGAGCGAGCCTGGGAGAGAGAGCGAGCGAGCCTGGGAGAGAGAGCGAGCGAGCCTGGGAGAGAGAGCGAGCGAGCCTGGGAGAGAGAGCGAGCGAGCCTGGGAGAGAGAGCGAGTGAGCCTGGGAGAGAGAGCGAGCGAGCCTGGGAGAAAGAGCGAGTGAGCCTGTGAGAGAGATTCATCGAGCCTGGGAGAGAGAGCGAGAGAGCATGGGAGAGAGAGCGAGCGACCGTGGGAGAGATAGAGAGTGAGTGAGCATCGGAGCGATAGAAGCGAGCGAGCATGGGAGAGATAGAGATAGCGCTTGGGAGAGAGAGCGAGCATGGGAGAGAGAGCAAACATGTATGGGAGAGAGAGCAAGCGAGCATGGGAGAGCGAGCGAGCGTGGAAGAGAGAGCGAGCAAGCGTGGGAGAGAGAGAGAACGAGCCTGGGAGAGAGAGCGAGCGAGCCTGGGAGAGAGAGCGAGCGAGCCTGGGAGAGAGAGCGAGCGAGCCTGGGAGAGAGAGCGAGCGAGCCTGGGAGAGAGAGCGAGCGAGCCTGGGAGAGAGAGCGAGTGAGCCTGGGAGAGAGAGCGAGCGAGCCTGGGAGAAAGAGCGAGTGAGCCTGTGAGAGAGATTCATCGAGCCTGGGAGAGAGAGCGAGAGAGCATGGGAGAGAGAGCGAGCATGGGAGAGAGAGCAAAATTGTATGGGAGAGAGAGCAAGCGAGCGTGGGAGAGCGAGCGAGCGTGGGAGAGAGCGCGAGCAAGCGTGGGAGAGAGAGAGAAGGAGCCTGGGAGAGAGAGCGAGCGAGCCTGGGAGAGAGAGCGAGCGAGCCTGGGAGAGAGAGCGAGCGAGCCTGGGAGAGAGAGCGAGCGAGCCTGGGAGAGAGAGCGAGCGAGCCTGGGAGAGAGCGCGAGCGAGCCTGGGAGAGAGCGCGAGCGAGCCTGGGAGAGAGAGCGAGCGAGCCTGGGAGAGAGAGCGAGCGAGCCTGGGAGAGAGAGCGAGCGAGCCTGGGAGAGAGAGCGAGCGAGCCTGGGAGAGAGAGCGAGCGAGCCTGGGAGAGAGAGCGAGCGAGCCTGGGAGAGAGAGCGAGCGAGCCTGGGAGAGAGAGCGAGCGAGCCTGGGAGAGAGAGCGAGTGAGCCTGGGAGAGAGAGCGAGCGAGCCTGGGAGAAAGAGCGAGTGAGCCTGTGAGAGAGATTCATCGAGCCTGGGAGAGAGAGCGAGAGAGCATGGGAGAGAGAGCGAGCGACCGTGGGAGAGATAGAGAGTGAGTGAGCATGGGAGAGATAGAAGCGAGCGAACATGGGAGAGATAGAGAGAGTGCCTGGGAGAGAGAGCGAGCACGGGAGAGAGAGTAAACATGTATGGGAGAGAGAGCAAGCGAGCGTGGGAGAGCGAGCGAGCGTGGGAGAGAGACCGAGCAAGCGTGGGAGCGAGACCGAGCAAGCGTGGGAGAGAGATCGAGCGATCGCGGGAGTGAGATCGAGCGAGCATGGGAGAGAGATCGAGCGAGCGTGGGAGAGAGATCGAGCGGGAGAGAGAGCGAGCGAGTGCTGGAGAGTGAGCGAGGGAGCATGGGAGAGAGATCGAGCGAGCGTGGGAGAGAGATCGAGCGAGCGCGTGAGAGAGATTGAGCGGGAGAGAGAGCGAGCGAGTGCTGGAGAGTGAGCGAGTGACCGTGGGAGAGAGAGCGAGTGAGCGTGGGAGAGAGAGAGAGCGAGCGTGGGAGAGAGAGCGAGCGAGCCTGGGAGAGAGAGAGAGCGAGCCTGGGAGAGAGCGAGCGAGCCTGGGAGAGTGAGCGAGCGAGCCTGGGTGAGAGAGCGAGCGAGCCTGGGCGAGAGAGCCTGCGAGCCTGGGAGAGAGAGCGTGGGAGAGATCAAGCGAGAGTGGGGGAGAGAGCGAGCGAGCGTGGGGGAGAGAGCGAGCGAGCGTGGGGGAGAGAGCGAGCGAGCGTGGGGGAGAGAGCGAGCGAGCGTGGGGGGAGAGAGCGAGTGAGCGTGGGGGAGAAAGCGAGAGAGCGTGGGGGAGAGAGCGAGCGAGCGTGGTGGAGAGAGCGAGCGAGCGCAGGGGAGAGAGCGAGCGAGCGTGGGTGAGGGAACGAGCTAGCATGGGAGAGAGAGCAAGGTGGGAGAGAAATCGAGCGAGCATGGGTGAGAGATCGAGTGAGCGTGGGAGAGAGATCGAGCGAGCGTGGGATATAGAGCACGCGAGTGTGGGGGAGAGAGCGAGCGAGCGTGGGGAGAGAACGAGCGAGCGTGAGAGAGAGAGCGAACAAGCAACTGGGAGAGATCGAGCGAGCGTGGGAGAGAGAGCGAGTGAGCTTGGGAGTGAGAGCTAGCAAGCGTGGCAGAGAGAGCGAGTGAGCGTGGGAGACAGAGCGAGTGAGCGTGGGAGAGAGTGAGAGCGAGCGTGGGAGAGAGAAAGAGTGAGTGTGAGAGAGAGAGCGAGCGTGGGAGAGAGATCGAGCGAGCGTGGGAGAGAGATCGAACAAGCATGGGAGTGAGATCGAGCGAGCGTGGGAGAGAGATCGAGCGGGAGAGAGAGCGAGCGAGCGCTGGAGAGTGACCGAGGGAGCATGGGAGAGAGATCGAGTGAGCGTGGGAGAGAGATCGAGCGAGGGTGTGAGAGAGATCGAGGGGGAGAGAGAGCGAGCGAGTGCTGGAGAGTGAGCGAGTGACTGTGGGAGAAAGAGCGAGCGAGCGTGGGAGAGAGAGAGAGCGAGCGTTGGAGACAGATAGAGCGAGCGTGGGAGAGAGAGAGAGCGAGGGTGGGAGAGAAATAGAGTGAGACAGCATGGGAGAGAGAGCGAGCGATCCAGGGAGAGACAGCGAGCGAGCCTGGGAGAGAGAGCGAGAGAGCCTGGGAGAGAGAGCGAGCGAGCCTGGGAGAGACAGCGAGCGAGCCAGGGAGAGAGAGCAAGCGAGCGTGGGAGAGCAAGCGAGCGAGCGTGGGTGAGTGATCGAGCAAGCGTGGGAGAGAGATCGAGCGAGCATTGGAGAGAGATCGAGCGAGAATTGGAGAGAGATCGAGCGGGAGAGGGCCAGCAAGCGCTGGAGAGTGAGCAAGGGAGCGTGGGAGAGAGAGGGAGTGAGCGTGGGAGAGAGTGCGAGCGAGCAAGCATGGGAGAGATAGGGAGCGAGCGTGGGAGAGAGAGAGCGAGTGAGCCTGGGAGAGAGAGCGAGCGAGCCTGGGAGAGAGAGCGAGCGAGCCTGGGAGAGACAGCGAGCGAGCCTGGGAGAGAGAGCGAGCGAGCCTGGGAGAGAGAGCGAGCGAGCCTGGGAGAGAGAGCGAGCGAGCCTGGGAGAGACAGCGAGCGAGCGTGGGAGAGAGAGGGAGCGAGCCTTGGAGAGAGAGTGAGCAAGCCTGGGAGAGAGAGCGAGTGAGCCTGGGAGAGAGAGCGAGCGAGCGTGGAAGAGCGAGCGAGCGAGCATGGGTGAGTGATCGAGCGAGCGTGGGAGAGAGATCGAGCGAGTGTGGGTCAGAGATTGAATGGTAGAGCGAGCAAGCGCTGGAGAGTGAGCGAGGGAGCATGGGAGATATTGAGCAAGCGTGGGAGAGAGATGGAGCGAGCATTGGAGAGAGATCGAGCGAGCATTGGAGAGAGATCGAGCGGGAGAGAGAGCCAGCAAGCGCTGCAGAGTGAGCAAGGGAGCGTGGGAGAGAGAGAGCGAGCGTGGGAGAGAGAGCGAGCGAGCATGGGAGAGCGATCAACTGTGGGAGAGATAGAGCGTGAGCGAGCATGGGAGAGAAAGAGAGCGAGCGAACGTGGGAGAGATAGAGAGAGCAGTTGGGAGGGAGAGTGAGTGTGGGAGAGAGAGAGAGTGAGTGTGGGAGAGAGAGCGAGCGAGCCTGGGAGAGAGAGCCAGCGAGCCTGGGAGAGAGAGACAGCGAGCCTGGGAGAGAGAGCGAGCGAGCCTGGGAGAGAGAGCCAGCGAGCCAGGGAAAGAGAGCGTGGGAGAGAGCGAGCGAGCGTGGGGGAGAGAGCGAGCGAGCGTGGGGGAGAGAGCGAGCGAGCGTGGGGGAGAGAGCGAGCGAGCGTGGAGGAGAGAGCGAGCGAGCGTGGTGGAGAGAGCGAGCGAGCGTGGGGGAGAGAGCGAGCGAGCGTGGAGGAGAGAGCGAGTGAGCGTGGGGGAGAGAGCGAGCGAGCGTGGGGGAGAGAGCGAGCGAGCGTGGGAGAGGGAACGAGCTAGCATGGGAGAGAGAGCAAGCGGGGGAGAGAGATCGAGCGAGTGTGGGTCAGAGATTGAATGGTAGAGCGAGCAAGCGCTGGAGAGTGAGCGAGGGAGCGTGGGAGATATCGAGCAAGCGTGGGAGAGAGATGGAGCGAGCATGGGAGAGAGATCGAGCGAGCATTGGAGAGAGATCGAGCGGGAGAGAGAGCCAGCAAGCGCTGCAGAGTGAGCAAGGGAGCGTGGGAGAGAGAGAGAGCGAGCGTGGGAGAGAGAGAGAGCGAGTGTGGGAGAGAGAGCGAGCGAGCATGGGAGAGCGATCAACTGTGGGAGAGATAGAGCGTGAGCGAGCATGGGAGAGAAAGAGAGCGAGCGAACGTGGGAGAGATAGAGAGAGCAGTTGGGAGGGAGAGTGAGTGTGGGAGAGAGAGAGAGTGAGTGTGGGAGAGAGAGCCAGCGAGCCTGGGAGAGAGAGCCAGCGAGCCTGGGAGAGAGAGCCAGCGAGCCTGGGAGAGAGAGCCAGCGAGCCTGGGAGAGAGAGCCAACGAGCCTGAGAGAGAGAGCCAACGAGCCTGGGAGAGAGAGCCAGCAAGCCTGGGAGAGAGAGCCAGCGAGCCTGGAGAGAGAGCCAGCGAGCCTGGGAGAGAGAGCGAGCGAGCCTGGGAGAGACAGCGAGCGAGCCTGGGAGAGAGCAAGCGAACGAGCCTGGGAGAGAGAGCGAGCGAGCCTGGGAGAGAGAGCGAGCGAGCCTGGGAGAGAGAGCGAGCGAGCCTGGGAGAGAGAGCGAGCGAGCCTGGGAGAGAGAGCGAGCGAGCCTGGGAGAGAGCGCGAGCGAATGTGGGAGAGAGAGCGAGCGAGCCTGGGAGAGAGAGCGAGCGAGCCTGGGAGAGAGAGCGAGCGAGCCTGGGAGAGAGAGCGAGCGAGCCTGGGATAGACAGCGAGCGAGCCTGGGAGAGAGCAAGCGAACGAGCCTGGGAGAGAGAGCGAGCGAGCCTGGGAGAGAGAGCGAGCGAGCCTCTGAGAGAGAGCGAGCGAGCCTGGGAGAGAGAGTGAGCAAGCGTGGGAGAGAGAGCGAGCGAGCGTGGGAGAGAGATCGAGCTAGCGTGTGAGAGTGATCGAGCGAGTGTGGGAGAAAGATCAAGTGAGCGTGGGAGAGAGATCGTGCCAGTGTGGGACAGAGATCGAGTGGTAGAGCGGTTGAGAGTGAGCGAGGGAGCGTGGGAGAGATATCGAGCAAGCGTGGGAGAGAGATGGAGCAAGCAAGGGAGAGTGATCGAGCGAGCATTGGAGAGAGATCGAGCAGGAGAGAGCGAGCAAGCGCTGGAGAGTGAGCAAGGGAACGTGGGAGAGAGAGCGAGCGAGCCTGGGAGAGAGAGCGAGCGAGCCTGGGAGAGAGAGTGAGAGAGCCTGGGAGAGAGAGAGAGCCTGGGAGAGAGAGCGAGCGAGTCTGGGAGAGAGAGCGAGAGAGCCTGGGAGAGAGAGCGAGCGAGTCTGGGAGAGAGAGCGAGAGAGCCTGGGAGAGAGAGCGAGCGAGTCTGGGAGAGAGAGCCAGCGAGCCTGGGAGAGAGAGCCAGCGAGCCTGGGAGAGAGAGCCAGCGAGCCTGCGAGAGAGTGCCAGCGAGCCTGGGAGAGAGAGCCAGCGAGCCTGGGAGAGAGAGCCAGCGAGCCTGGGAGAGAGAGCCAGCGAGCCTAGGAAAGAGAGCCAGCGAGCCTGGGAGAGAGAGTGAGCCTAGGAGACAGCGAGCTAGCGTGGGAGAGAGAGCGAGCGTGGGAGAGAGATCGAGGTGGGGGGGGAGAGAGATCGAGGGAGGGTGGGAGAGAGATCGGACGAGCGTGGGAGAGAAATAGGGCGAGTGTGGGAGAGAGATCGGGCGAGCGTGGGAAAGAGATCGAGTGAGCGTGGGAGAGGGAGCGAGTGACCGTGGGAGAGATAGAGAGCGAGCGAGCATGGGAGAGATAGAGAGCGAGCGAGCATGGGAGAGATAGAGAGCGAGCGAGCATGGGAGAGATAGAGAGCGAGCGAACATGGGAGAGATAGAGAAAACGCTGGGGAGAGAGAGCGAGCTTTGGAGAGAGAGCAAACATGTATGGGAGAGAGATTGAGCGAGCCTGGGAGAGAGATCGAGCGAGCCTGGGAGAGAGAGCGAGCGAGCCTGGGAGAGAGAGCGAGCGAGTGTGGGAGAGAGAGGGAGCGAGCCTGGGAGAGAGAGCGAGCGAGCCTGGGAGAGACAGCGAGCGAGCCTGGGAGAGAGCAATCGAACGAGCCTGGGAGAGAGAGCGAGCGAGCCTGGGAGAGAGAGCGAGCGAGCCTGGGAGAGAGAGCGAGCGAGCCTGGGAGAGAGCGCGTGCGAGCCTGGGAGAGAGCGCGAGCGAGCGTGGGAGAGAGAGCGAGCAAGCCGGGAAAGAGAGAGCGAGCAAGCCTGGGAGAGAGAGCGAGCGAGCGTGGGAGCGAGAGCGAGCGAGCGTGGGAGAGAGATCGAGCTAGCGTGTGAGAGTGATCGAGCGAGCGTGGGAGAGAGATCGAGCGATTGTGGGAGAGAGATCGAGCGAGCGTGGGAGAGAGATCGTGCAAGTGTGGGACAGAGATCGAGTGGTAGAGCGCTGGAGAGTGAGCGAGGGAGCGTGGGAGAGATATCGAGCAAGCGTGGGAGAGAGATCGAGCGAGCAAGGGAGAGTGATCGAGCGAGCATTGGAGAGAGATCAAGCAGGAGAGAGTGAGCAAGCGCTGGAGAGTGAGCAAGGGAATGTGGGAGAGAGAGCGAGCGAGCCTGGGAGAGAGACCGAGCGAGCCTGGGAGAGAGAGCGAGTGAGCCTGGGAGAGAGAGCGAGCGAGCCTGGGAGAGAGAGCGAGCGAGCCTGGGAGAGAGAGCGAGCGAGCCTGGGAGAGAGAGCGAGCGAGCCTGGGAGAGAGAGCGAGCGAGCCTGGGCGAGAGAGCGAGCGAGACTGGGCGAGAGGGCATCGGAGAGAGCGAGCAAGCATGGGGGAGAGAGCGAGCGAGCGTGGGGGAGAGAGCGAGCGAGCGTGGGGGAGAGAGCGAGTGAGCGTGGGGGAGAGAGCGAGCGAGCGTGGGGGAGAGAGCGAGCGAGCATGGGGGAGAGAGCGAGCGAGCGTGGGGCAGAGAGCTAGCGAGTGTGGGGGAGAGAGCGAGCGAGCGTGGGGGAGAGAGTGAGCGAGTGTGGGAGAGGGAACGAACTAGCATGGGGAGAGAGCAAGGTGGGAGAGAGATCGAGTGAGCGTGGGCGAGAGATCGAGCGAGCGTGGGAGAGAGATCGAGTGAGCGTGGGAGAGAGAGCGCGCGAGTGTGGGGGAGAGAGCGAGCGTGGGGGAGAGAACGAGCGAGCGTGAGAGAGAGAGCGAACAAGCAAGTGGGAGAGAGCGAGTGAGCGTGGGAGAGAGAGCGAGTGAGGCTGGGAGAGAGAGCGAGCGAGCCTGGGAGAGAGAGCGAGCGAGCCTGGGAGAGAGAGCGAGCGAGCCTGGGAGAGAGAGCGAGCGAGCCTGGGCGAGAGAGCGTCGGAGAGAGCGAGCAAGCATGGGGGAGAGAGCGAGCGAGCGTGGGGGAGAGAGCGAGCGAGCGTGGGGGAGAGAGCGAGTGAGCGTGGGGGAGAGAGCGAGCGAGCGTGGGGGAGAGAGCGAGCGAGCATGGGGGAGAGAGCGAGCGAGCGTGGGGCAGAGAGCTAGCGAGTGTGGGGGAGAGAGCGAGCGAGCGTGGGGGAGAGAGTGAGCGAGTGTGGGAGAGGGAACGAACTAGCATGGGGAGAGAGCAAGGTGGGAGAGAGATCGAGAGAGCATGGGCGAGAGATCGAGCGAGCGTGGGAGAGAGATCGAGTGAGCGTGGGAGAGAGAGCGCGCGAGTGTGGGGGAGAGAGCGAGGGAGCGTGGGGGAGAGAACGAGCGAGCGTGAGAGAGAGAGCGAACAAGCAAGTGGGAGAGAGCGAGTGAGCGTGGGAGAGAGAGTGAGTGAGCTTGGGAGTGAGAGCTAGCAAGCGTGGCAGAGAGAGCGAGTGAGCGTGGGGGAGAGAGAGAGCGAGCGTGGGAGAGAGAAAGAGTGAGTGTGAGAGAGAGAGAGCAAGCGTGGGAGAGAGATCAAGCGAACGTGGGAGAGATATCGAGCGAGCGCGGGAGAGAGATCGAATGAGAATGGGAGAGAGATCGAGTGAGCGTGGGAGAGAGATCGAGCGGGAGAGAGAGCGAGCGAGCACTGGAGAGTGAGCGAGGGAGCATGGGAGAGAGATCGAGTGAGCGTGGGAGAGAGATCGAGCGAGCGTGTGAGAGAAATTGAGCGGGAGAGAGAGTGAGCGAGTGCTGGAGAGTGAGCGAGTGACCATGGGAGTGAGAGCGAGCGAGCGTGGGAGAGAGAGAGAGCGAGCATGGGAGACAGATAGAGCGAGCGTGGGAGAGAGAGAGAGCGAGGGTGGGAGAGAGATAGAGCGAGAGAGCATGGGACAGAGAGCGAGCGACCATGGGAGAGATAGAGAGTGAGTGAGCATGGGAGAGATAGAAGCGAGCGAACATGGGAGAGATAGAGAGAGCGCCTGGGAGAGAGAGCGAGCATGGGAGAGAGAGCAAACATGTATGGGAGAGAGAGCAAGCGAGCGTGGGAGAGCGAGCGAGCGTGGGAGAGAGCGCGAGCAAGCGTGGGAGAGAGAGCCAGCAAGCCTGGGAGAGAGAGCGAGCGAGCCTGGGAGAGAGAGCGAGCGAGCCTGGGAGAGAGAGCGAGCGAGCCTGGGAGAGAGAGCGAGCGAGCCTGGGAGAGAGAGCGAGCGAGCCTGGGAGAGAGAGCGAGCGAGCCTGGGAGAGAGAGCGAGCGAGCCTGGGAGAGAGAGCGAGCGAGCCTGGGAGAGAGAGCGAGCGAGCCTGGGAGAGAGAGCGAGCGAGCCTGGGAGAGAGAGCGAGCGAGCCTGGGAGAGAGAGCGAGCGAGCCTGGGAGAGAGAGCGAGCGAGCCTGGGAGAGAGAGCGAGCGAGCCTGGGAGAGAGAGCGAGCGAGCCTGGGAGAGAGAGCGAGTGAGCATGGGAGAGAGAGCGAGCGAGCCTGGGAGAAAGAGCGAGTGAGCCTGTGAGAGAGATTCATCGAGCCTGGGAGAGAGAGCGAGAGAGCATGGGAGAGAGAGCGAGCGACCGTGGGAGAGATAGAGAGTGAGTGAGCATGGGAGAGATAGAAGCGAGCGAACATGGGAGAGATAGAGAGAGTGCCTGGGAGAGAGAGCGAGCACGGGAGAGAGAGTAAAGATGTATGGGAGAGAGAGCAAGCGAGCATGGGAGAGCGAGCGAGCGTGGGAGAGAGACCGAGCAAGCGTGGGAGAGAGACCGAGCAAGCGTGGGAGAGAGATCGAGCGATCGCGGGAATGAGATCGAGCGAGCATGGGAGAGAGATCGAGCGAGCGTGGGAGAGAGATTGAGCGGGAGAGAGAGCGAGCGAGTGCTGGAGAGTGAGCGAGGGAGCATGGGAGAGAGATCGAGCGAGCGTGGGAGAGAGATCGAGCGAGCGCGTGAGAGAGATCGAGCGGGAGAGAGAGCGAGCGAGTGCTGGAGAGTGAGCGAGTGACTGTGGGAGAGAGAGCGAGTGAGCGTGGGAGAGAGAGAGAGCGAGAGTGGGAGAGAGAGCGAGCGAGCCTGGGAGAGAGAGAGAGCGAGCCTGGGAGAGAGAACGAGCCAGCCTGGGAGAGAGAGCAAGCGAGCCTGGGAGAGAGAGCGAGCGAGCCTGGGAGAGAGCGAGCGAGCCTGGGAGAGTGAGCGAGCGAGCCTGGGTGAGAGAGCGAGCGAGCCTGGGCGAGAGAGCCTGCGAGCCTGGGAGAGAGAGCGTGGGAGAGATCAAGCGAGAGTGGGGGAGAGAGCGAGCGAGCGTGGGGGAGAGAGCGAGCGAGCGTGGGGGAGAGAGCGAGCGAGCGTGGGGGAGAGAGCGAGTGAGCGTGGGGGAGAAAGCGAGAGAGCGTGGGGGAGAGAGCGAGCGAGCGTGGTGGAGAGAGCGAGCGAGCGCAGGGGAGAGAGCAAGCGAGCGTGGGTGAGGGAACGAGCTAGCATGGGAGAGAGAGCAAGGTGGGAGAGAAATCGAGCGAGCATGGGTGAGAGATCGAGTGAGCGTGGGAGAGAGATCGAGCGAGCGTGGGAGATAGAGCACGCGAGTGTGGGGGAGAGAGCGAGCGAGCGTGGGGAGAGAACGAGCGAGCGTGAGAGAGAGAGCGAACAAGCAACTGGGAGAGATCGAGCGAGCGTGGGAGAGAGAGCGAGTGAGCTTGGGAGTGAGAGCTAGCAAGCGTGGCAGAGAGAGCGAGTGAGCGTTGGAGACAGAGCGAGTGAGCGTGGGAGAGAGTGAGAGCGAGCGTGGGAGAGAGAAAGAGTGAGTGTGAGAGAGAGAGCGAGCGTGGGAGAGAGATCGAGCGAGCGTGGGAGAGAGATCGAGCAAGCATGGGAGTGAGATCGAGCGAGCGTGGGAGAGAGATCGAGCGGGAGAGAGAGCGAGCGAGCGCTGGAGAGTGACCGAGGGAGCATGGGAGAGAGATCGAGTGAGCGTGGGAGAGAGATCGAGTGAGGGTGTGAGAGAGGTCGAGGGGGAGAGAGAGCGAACGAGTGCTGGAGAGTGAGCGAGTGACTGTGGGAGAAAGAGCGAGCGAGCGTGGGAGAGAGAGAGAGCGAGCGTTGGAGACAGATAGAGCGAGCGTGGGAGAGAGAGAGAGCGAGGGTGGGAGAGAAATAGAGTGAGACAGCATGGGAGAGAGAGCGAGCGATCCAGGGAGAGACAGCGAGCGAGCCTGGGAGAGAGAGCGAGAGAGCCTGGGAGAGAGAGCGAGCGAGCCTGGGAGAGACAGCGAGCGAGCCAGGGAGAGAGAGCGTGCAAGCCTGGGAGAGAGAGCGAGCGAGCCTGAGAGAGAAAGCGAGCGAGCCTGGGAGAGAGAGCAAGCGAGCGTGGGAGAGCAAGCGAGCGAGCGTGGGTGAGTGATCGAGCGAGCGTGGGAGAGAGATCGAGTGAGTGTGGGACAGAGATCGAATGGTGGAGCGTGCAAGCACTGGAGAGTGAGCGAGGGAGATATCGAGCAAGCGTGGGAGAGAGATCGAGCGAGCATTGGAGAGAGATCGAGTGAGAATTGGAGAGAGATCGAGCGGGAGAGAGCCAGCAAGCGCTGGAGAGTGAGCAAGGGAGCGTGGGAGAGAGAGGGAGTGAGCGTGGGAGAGAGTGCGAGCGAGCAAACATGGGAGAGATAGGGAGCGAGCGTGGGAGAGAGAGAGCGAGTGAGCCTGGGAGAGAGAGCGAGCGAGCCTGGGAGAGAGAGCGAGCGAGCCTGGGAGAGACAGCGAGCGAGCCTGGGAGAGAGAGCGAGCGAGCCTGGGAGAGAGAGCGAGCGAGCCTGGGAGAGAGAGCGAGCGAGCCTGGGAGAGACAGCGAGCGAGCGTGGGAGAGAGAGGGAGCGAGCCTTGGAGAGAGAGTGAGCAAGCCTGGGAGAGAGAGCGAGTGAGCCTGGGAGAGAGAGCGAGCGAGCGTGGAAGAGCGAGCGAGCGAGCATGGGTGAGTGATCGAGCGAGCGTGGGAGAGAGATCGAGCGAGTGTGGGTCAGAGATTGAATGGTAGAGCGAGCAAGCGCTGGAGAGTGAGCGAGGGAGCGTGGGAGAGAGATGGAGCGAGCATTGGAGAGAGATCGAGCGAGCATTGGAGAGAGATCGAGCGGGAGAGAGAGCCAGCAAGCGCTGCAGAGTGAGCAAGGGAGCGTGGGAGAGAGAGAGAGCGAGCGTGGGAGAGAGAGAGAGCGAGCGTGGGAGAGAGAGCGAGCGAGCATGGGAGAGCGATCAACTGTGGGAGAGATAGAGCGTGAGCGAGCATGGGAGAGAAAGAGAGCGAGCGAACGTGGGAGAGATAGAGAGAGCAGTTGGGAGGGAGAGTGAGTGTGGGAGAGAGAGAGAGTGAGTGTGGGAGAGAGAGCGAGCGAGCCTGGGAGAGAGAGCCAGCGAGCCTGGGAGAGAGAGGCAGCGAGCCTGGGAGAGAGAGCGAGCGAGCCTGGGAGAGAGAGCCAGCGAGCCAGGGAAAGAGAGCGTGGGAGAGAGCGAGCGAGCGTGGGGGAGAGAGCGAGCGAGCGTGGGGGAGAGAGCGAGCGAGCGTGGGGGAGAGAGCGAGCGAGCGTGGAGGAGAGAGCGAGCGAGCGTGGTGGAGAGAGCGAGCGAGCGTGGGGGAGAGAGCGAGCGAGCGTGGAGGAGAGAGCGAGTGAGCGTGGGGGAGAGAGCGAGCGAGCGTGGGGGAGAGAGCGAGCGAGCGTGGGAGAGGGAACGAGCTAGCATGGGAGAGAGAGCAAGCGGGGGAGAGAGATCGAGCGAGTGTGGGTCAGAGATTGAATGGTAGAGCGAGCAAGCGCTGGAGAGTGAGCGAGGGAGCGTGGGAGATATCGAGCAAGCGTGGGAGAGAGATGGAGCGAGCATGGGAGAGAGATCGAGCGAGCATTGGAGAGAGATCGAGCGGGAGAGAGAGCCAGCAAGCGCTGCAGAGTGAGCAAGGGAGCGTGGGAGAGAGAGAGAGCGAGCGTGGGAGAGAGAGAGAGCGAGTGTGGGAGAGAGAGCGAGCGAGCATGGGAGAGCGATCAACTGTGGGAGAGATAGAGCGTGAGCGAGCATGGGAGAGAAAGAGAGCGAGCGAACGTGGGAGAGATAGAGAGAGCAGTTGGGAGGGAGAGTGAGTGTGGGAGAGAGAGAGAGTGAGTGTGGGAGAGAGAGCCAGCGAGCCTGGGAGAGAGAGCCAGCGAGCCTGGGAGAGAGAGCCAGCGAGCCTGGGAGAGAGAGCCAACGAGCCTGAGAGAGAGAGCCAACGAGCCTGGGAGAGAGAGCCAGCAAGCCTGGGAGAGAGAGCCAGCGAGCCTGGAGAGAGAGCCAGTGAGCCTGGGAGAGAGAGCGAGCGAGCCTGGGAGAGACAGCGAGCGAGCCTGGGAGAGAGCAAGCGAACGAGCCTGGGAGAGAGAGCGAGCGAGCCTGGGAGAGAGAGCGAGCGAGCCTGGGAGAGAGAGCGAGCGAGCCTGGGAGAGAGAGCGAGTGAGCCTGGGAGAGAGAGCGAGCGAGCCTGGGAGAGAGCGCGAGCGAATGTGGGAGAGAGAGCGAGCGAGCCTGGGAGAGAGAGCGAGCGAGCCTGGGAGAGAGAGCGAGCGAGCCTGGGAGAGAGAGCGAGCGAGCCTGGGATAGACAGCGAGCGAGCCTGGGAGAGAGCAAGCGAACGAGCCTGGGAGAGAGAGCGAGCGAGCCTGGGAGAGAGAGCGAGCGAGCCTCTGAGAGAGAGCGAGCGAGCCTGGGAGAGAGAGCGAGCGAGCCTGGGAGAGAGAGTGAGCAAGCGTGGGAGAGAGAGCGAGCGAGCGTGGGAGAGAGATCGAGCTAGCGTGTGAGAGTGATCGAGCGAGTGTGGGAGAAAGATCAAGCGAGCGTGGGAGAGAGATCGTGCCAGTGTGGGACAGAGATCGAGTGGTAGAGCGCTTGAGAGTGAGCGAGGGAGCGTGGGAGAGATATCGAGCAAGCGTGGGAGAGAGATGGAGCAAGCAAGGGAGAGTGATCGAGCGAGCATTGGAGAGAGATCGAGCAGGAGAGAGCGAGCAAGCGCTGGAGAGTGAGCAAGGGAACGTGGGAGAGAGAGCGAGCGAGCCTGGGAGAGAGAGCGAGCGAGCCTGGGAGAGAGAGTGAGAGAGCCTGGGAGAGAGAGCGAGCGAGTCTGGGAGAGAGAGCGAGAGAGCCTGGGAGAGAGAGCGAGCGAGTCTGGGAGAGAGAGCCAGCGACCCTGGGAGAGAGAGCCAGCGAGCCTGGGAGAGAGAGCCAGCGAGCCTGCGAGAGAGAGCCAGCGAGCCTGGGAGAGAGAGCCAGCGAGCCTGGGAGAGAGAGCCAGTGAGCCTGGGAGAGAGAGCCAGCGAGCCTGGGAGAGAGAGCCAGCGAGCCTGGGAGAGAGAGCCAGCGAGCCTGGGAGAGAGAGTGAGCCTAGGAGACAGCGAGCTAGCGTGGGAGAGAGAGCGAGCGTGGGAGAGAGATCGAGGTGGGGGGGCAGAGAGATCGAGGGAGGGTGGGAGAGAGATCGGACGAGCGTGGGAGAGAAATAGGGCGAGCGTGGGAGAGAGATCGGGCGAGCGTGGGAGAGAGATCGAGTGAGCGTGGGAGAGGGAGCGAGCGACCATGGGAGAGATAGAGAGCGAGCGAGCATGGGAGAGAGAGCGAGCGAGCCTGGGAGAGAGAGCGAGCGAGCGTGGGAGAGAGAGCGAGCGAGCGTGGGAGAGAGAGCGAGCGAGCGTGGGAGAGAGATCGAGCTAGCGTGTGAGAGTGATCGAGCGAGCGTGGGAGAGAGATCGAGCGAGTGTGGGAGAGAGATCGAGCGAGCGTGGGAGAGAGATCGTGCAAGTGTGGGACAGAGATCGAGTGGTAGAGCGCTGGAGAGTGAGCGAGGGAGCGTGGGAGAGATATCGAGCAAGCGTGGGAGAGACATCGAGCGAGCAAGGGAGAGTGATCGAGCGAGCATTGGAGAGAGATCAAGCAGGAGAGAGTGAGCAAGCGCTGGAGAGTGAGCAAGGGAATGTGGGAGAGAGAGCGAGCGAGCCTGGGAGAGAGAGCGAGCAAGCCTGGGAGAGAGAGCGAGTGAGCCTGGGAGAGAGAGCGAGTGAGGTTGGGAGAGAGAGCGAGTGAGCCTGGGAGAGAGAGCGAGCGAGCCTGGGAGAGAGAGCGAGCGAGCCTGGGCGAGAGAGCGAGCGAGCGTGGGGGAGAGAGCGAGCGAGCGTGGAGGAGAGAGCGAGCGAGCGTGGGGGAGAGAGCGAGCGAGCGTGGGGGAGAGAGCGAGCGAGCGTGGGGGAGAGACCGAGCGAGTGTGGGGGAGAGAGCGAGCGAGCGTGGGAGAGGGAACGAGCTAGCATGGGAGAGAGAGCAAGCGTGGGAGAGAGATCGAGCGAGTGTGGGTCAGAGATTGAATGGTAGAGCGAGCAAGCGCTGGAGAGTGAGCGAGGGAGCGTGGGAGATATCGAGCAAGCGTGGGAGAGAGATGGAGCGAGCATGGGAGAGAGATCGAGCGAGCATTGGAGAGAGATCGAGCGGGAGAGAGAGCCAGCAAGCGCTGCAGAGTGAGCAAGGGAGCATGGGAGAGAGAGAGAGCGAGCGTGGGAGAGAGAGAGAGTGAGTGTGGGAGAGAGAGCGAGCGAGCATGGGAGAGCGATCAACTGTGGGAGAGATAGAGCGTGAGCAAGCATGGGAGAGAAAGAGAGCGAGCGAACGTGGGAGAGATAGAGAGAGCAGTTGGGAGGGAGAGTGAGTGTGGGAGAGAGAGAGAGTGAGCGTGGGAGAGAGAGCGAGTGAGCCTGGGAGAGAGAGCCAGCGAGCCTGGGAGAGAGAGCCAGCGAGCCTGGGAGAGAGAGCCAGCGAGCCTGGGAGAGAGAGCCAGCGAGCCTGGGAGAGAGAGTCAACGAGCCTGGGAGAGAGAGCCAACGAGCCTGGGAGAGAGAGCCAGCAAGCCTGGGAGAGAGAGCCAGCGAGCCTGGAGAGAGAGCCAGCGAGCCTGGGAGAGAGAGCCAGCGAGCCTGGGAGAGACAGCGAGCGAGCCTGGGAGAGAGCAAGCGAACGAGCCTGGGAGAGAGAGCGAACGAGCCTGGGAGAGAGAGCGAGCGAGCCTGGGAGAGAGAGCGAGCGAGCCTGGGAGAGAGAGCGAGCGAGCCTGGGAGAGAGAGCGAGCGAGCCTGGGAGAGAGAGCGAGCGAGCCTGGGAGAGAGAGCGAGCGAGCCTGGGAGAGAGCGCGAGCGAATGTGGGAGAGAGAGCGAGCGAGCCTGGGAGAGAGAGCGAGCGAGCCTGGGAGAGAGAGCGAGCGAGCCTGGGAGAGAGAGCGAGCGAGCCTGGGATAGACAGCGAGCGAGCCTGGGAGAGAGCAAGCGAACGAGCCTGGGAGAGAGAGCGAGCGAGCCTGGGAGAGAGAGCGAGCGAGCCTCTGAGAGAGAGCGAGCGAGCCTCTGAGAGAGAGCGAGCGAGCCTGGGAGAGAGAGTGAGCGAGCGTGGGAGAGAGAGCGAGCGAGCGTGGGAGAGAGATCGAGCTAGCGTGTGAGAGTGATCGAGCGAGTGTGTGAGAAAGATCAAGCGAGCGTGGGAGAGAGATCGTGCCAGTGTGGGACAGAGATCGAGTGGTAGAGCGCTGGAGAGTGAGCGAGGGAACGTGGGAGAGATATCGAGCAACCGTGGGTGAGAGATGGAGCAAGCAAGGGAGAGTGATCGAGCGAGCATTGGAGAGAGATCGAGCAGGAGAGAGCGAGCAAGCGCTGGAGAGTGAGCAAGGGAACGTGGGAGAGAGAGCGAGCGAGCGTGGGAGAGAGTGAGAGCGAGCAAGCGTAGGAGAGAGAGCGAGCGAGCGTGGGAGAGAAAGCGAGCGTGAGAGAGAGAGAGCGAGCGTGGGAGAGAGAGAGAGAGCGAGTGTGGGAGAGAGAGTGAGCGAGCATGGGAGAGCAAGCGACCGTGGGAGAGATAGAGTGCGAGCGAGCGTGGGAGAGATAGAGCGCGAGTGAGCATGGGAGAGATAGAGAGCGAGCGAATGTGGGAGAGATAGAGAGAGCGGTTGGGAGAGAGAGTGAGCATGGGAGAGAGAGCAAGCATGGGAGATAGAGCAAACATGTATGGGAGAGAGAGCGAGCGAGCCTGGGAGAGAGAGCGAACGAGCCTGTGAGAGAGAGCCAGCGAGCCTGGGAGAGAGAGCCAGCGAGCCTGGGAGAGAGAGCCAGCGAGCCTGGGAGAGAGAGCCAGCGAGCCTGGGAGAGAGAGCCAGCGAGCCTGGGAGAGAGAGCCAGCGAGCCTGGGAGAGAGAGCCAGCGAGCCTGGGAGAGAGAGCCAGCGAGCCTGGGAGAGAGAGCCAGCGAGCCTGCGAGAGAGAGCCAGCGAGCCTGGGAGAGAGAGCCAGCGAGCCTGGGAGAGAGAGCCAGCGAGCCTGGGAGAGAGAGCCAGCGAGCCTGGGAGAGAGAGCCAGCGAGCCTGGGAGAGAGAGTGAGCGTAGGAGACAGCGAGCTAGCGTGGGAGAGAGAGCGAGCGTGGGAGAGAGATCGAGGTAGGGGGGGGAGAGAGATCGAGGGAGGGTGGGAGAGAGATCGGACGAGCGTGGGAGAGAGATCGGGCGAGCGTGGGAGAGAGATCGGGCGAGCGTGGGAGAGAGATCGGGCGAGCGTGGGAGAGAGAGCGAGCGACCGTGGGAGAGATAGAGAGCGAGCGAGCATGGGGGAGATAGAGAGCGAGCGAGCTTGGGAGAGACAGAGAAAACGCTGGGGAGAGAGAGTGAGCATGGGAGAGAGAGCAAACATGTATGTGAGAGAGAGCGAGCGAGCGTGGCAGAGCGAGCCTGGGAGAGAGATCGAGTGAGCGTGGGAGAGAGATCGAGGGGGCGTGGGAGATAAATCGAGCGAGCCTGGGAGAGAGATCGAGCGAGCATGGGAGAGAGAGCCAGCAAGCCTGGGAGAGAGAGCCAGCAAGACTGGGATAGTGAGCGAGGGAGCATGGGAGAGAGATCGAGCGATCGTGGGAGAGAGATCGAGCGAGCGTGGGAGAGACATCGAGCAGGAGAGAGAGCGAGCGAGCATGGGAGAGAGAGAGAGCGACTGTGGGAGAGAGAGCGAGCAAGCGTGGCAGAGCGAGCCTGGGAGAGAGATCGAGTGAGCGTGGGAGAGAGATCGAGCGAGCGTGGGAGAGAGATCGAGTGAGCCTGGGAGAGCGATCGAGCGAGCGTGGGAGAGAGAGCCATCGAGCCTGGGAGAGAGAGCGAGCGAGACTGGGAGAGCGAGCGAGCACTGGAGAGTGAGCGAGGGAGCATGGGAGAGAGATCGAGCGAACGTGGGAGAGAGAGCGAGCGAGCGTGGGACAGAGAGCGAGCGTGGGAGAGAGAGAGAGAGAGCGCGAGTGTGGGAGAGAGAGCGAGCGAGCATGGGAGAGCGAGCGACCGTGGGAGAGATAGAGCGCGAGTGACCGTGGGAGAGATAGAGCGCGAGCGAGCACGGGAGAGATAGAGAGCGAGTAAACATGGGAGAGATAGAGAGAGCGGTTGGGAGAGAGAGTGAGCAGGGAGAGAGAGCGAGCGTGGGAGATAGAGCAAACATGTATGGGAGAGAGAGCGAGCGAGTGTGGGAGAGAGAGCGAGCGAGCCTGTGAGAGAGAGCGAGAGCGAGCCTTTAAGATAGAGCCAGCGAGCCTGGGAGAGAGAGCCAGCGAGCCTGGGAGAGAGAGCCAGCAAGCCTGCGAGAGAGAGCCAGCGAGCCTGGGAGAGAGAGCCAGCGAGCCTGGGAGAGAGAGCCAGCGAGCCTGGGAGAGAGAGCCAGCGAGCGTGGGAGAGAGAGTGAGCCTAGGAGACAGCGAGCTAGCGTGGGAGAGAGAGCGAGCGTGGGAGAGAGATCGAGGTAGGGGGGGAGAGAGATCGAGGGAGGGTGGGAGAGAGATCGGACGAGCATGGGAGAGAGATCGGGCGAGCGTGGGAGAGAGATCGGGCGAGCGTGGGAGAGAGATCAAGCGAGCGTGGGAGAGAGAGCGAGCGACCGTGGGAGAGAGAGCGAGCGACCGTGGGAGAGATAGAGATCGAGCAAGCATGGGAGAGATAGAGAGCGAGCAAGCAGGAGAGAGATAGAGAGCGAGCAAGCATGGGAGAGATAGAGAGCTTGCGAACATGGGAGAGATAGAGAAAATGCTGGGGAGAGTGAGCCAGCGTGGGAGAGAGAGCAAACATGTATGGGAGAAAGAGCGAGCGAGCGTAGCAGAGCGAGCCTGGGAGAGAGATCGAGTGAGCGTGGGAGAGAGATTGAGCGAGCCTGGGAGAGAGATCGAGCGAGCCTGGGAGAGAGAGCGAGCGAGCCTGGGAGAGAGAGCGAGCGAGCCTGGGAGAGAGAGCGAGCGAGCCTGGGAGAGAGCGCGAGCGAATGTGGGTTGGAGAGCGAGCGAGCCTGGGAGAGAGAGCGAGCGAGCCTGGGAGAGAGAGCGAGCGAGCCTGGGAGAGAGAGCGAGTGAGCCTGGGAGAGAGAGCGAGCGAGCCTGGGAGAGACAGCCAGCGAGCCTGGGAGAGAGCAAGCGAACGAGCCTGGGAGAGAGAGCGAGCGAGCCTGGGAGAGAGAGCGAGCGAGCCTCTGAGAGAGAGCGAGCGAGCCTGGGAGAGAGAGTGAGCGAGCATGGGAGAGAGAGCGAGCGAGCGTGGGAGAGAGATCGAGCTAGCGTGTGAGAGTGATCGAGCGAGTGTGGGAGAAAGATCGAGCGAGCGTGGGAGAGAGATCGTGCCAGTATGGGACAGAGATCGAGTGGTAGAGCGCTTGAGAGTGAGCGAGGGAGCCTGGGAGAGATATCGAGCAAGCGTGGGAGAGAGATGGAGCAAGCAAGGAGAGTGATCGAGCGATCATTGGAGAGAGATCGAGCAGGAGAGAGCGAGCAAGCACTGGAGAGTGAGCAAGGGAACGTGGGAGAGAGAGCGAGCGAGCCTGGGAGAGAGAGCGAGAGAGCCTGGGAGAGAGAGCGAGAGAGCCTGGGAGAGAGAGCGAGCGAGTCTGGGAGAGAGAGCGAGAGAGCCTGGGAGAGAGAGCGAGCGAGTCTGGGAGAGAGAGCCAGCGAGCCTGGGAGAGAGAGCCAGCGATCCTGGGAGAGAGAGCCAGCGAGCCTGGGAGAGAGAGCCAGCGAGCCTGGGAGAGAGAGCCAGCGAGCCTGGGAGAGAGAGCCAGCGAGCCTGGGAGAGAGAGCCAGCGAGCCTGGGAGAGAGAGCCAGCGAGCCTGGGAGAGAGAGTGAGCCTAGGAGACAGCGAGCTAGCGTGGGAGAGAGAGCGAGCGTGGGACAGAGATCGAGGTGGGGGGGGGAGAGAGATCGAGGGAGGGTGGGAGAGAGATCGGACGAGCGTGGGAGAGAAATAGGGCGAGCGTGGGAGAGAGATCGGGCGAGCGTGGGAGAGAGATCGAGTGAGCGTGGGAGAGGGAGCGAGTGACCGTGGGAGAGATAGAGAGCGAGCGAGCATGGGAGAGATAGAGAGCGAGCGAGCATGGGAGAGATAGAGAGTGAGCGAGCATGGGAGAGATAGAGAAAACGCTGGGGAGAGAGAGCGAGCGTGGGAGAGAGAGCAAACATGTATGGGAGAGAGATTGAGCGAGCCTGGGAGAGAGAGCGAGCCTGGGAGAGAGAGCGAGCGAGCCTGGGAGAGAGATCGAGCGAGCCTGGGAGAGAGAGCGAGCGAGCCTGGGCGAGAGAGCGAGCGAGCCTGGGCGAGAGAGCGTCGGAGAGAGCGAGCAAGCATGGGGGAGAGAGCGAGCAAGCGTGGGGGAGAGAGCGAGCGAGCGTGGGGGAGAGAGCGAGTGAGCGTGGGGGAGAGAGCGAGCGAGCGTGGGGGGAGAGAGTAAGCGAGCATGGGGGAGAGAGCGAGCGAGCGTGGGGCAGAGAGCTAGCGAGCGTGGGGGAGAGAGCGAGCGAGCGTGGGGGAGAGAGCGAGCGACCGTGGGGGAGAGAGCGAGTGAGTGTGGGAGAGGGAACGAGCTAGCATGGGGAGAGAGCAAGGTGGGAGAGAGATCGAGTGAGCGTGGGCGAGAGATCGAGCGAGCGTGGGAGAGAGATCGAGTGAGCGTGGGAGAGAGAGCGCGCGAGTGTGGGGGAGAGAGCGAGCGAGCGTGGGGGAGAGAACGAGCGAGCGTGAGAGAGAGAGCGAACAAGCAAGTGGGAGAGAGCGAGTGAGCGTGGGAGAGAGAGTGAGTGAGCTTGGGAGTGAGAGCTAGCAAGCGTGGCAGAGAGAGCGAGTGAGCATGGGAGAGAGAAAGAGCGAGCGTGGGAGAGAGAAAGAGTGAGTGTGAGAGAGAGAGAGCAAGCGTGGGAGAGAGATCAAGCGAACGTGGGAGAGATATCGAGCGAGCGCGGGAGAGAGATCGAATGAGAATGGGAGAGAGATCGAGTGAGCGTGGGAGAGAGATCGAGCGGGAGAGAGAGCGAGCGAGCACTGGAGAGTGAGCGAGGGAGCATGGGAGAGAGATCGAGTGAGAGTGGGAGAGAGAGCGAGTGAGCGTGTGAGAGAAATTGAGCGGGAGAGAGAGCGAGCGAGTGCTGGAGAGTGAGCGAGTGACCATGGGAGTGAGAGCGAGCGAGCGTGGGAGAGAGAGAGAGCGAGCATGGGAGACAGATAGAGCGAGCGTGGGAGAGAGAGAGAGCGAGGGTGGGAGAGAGATAGAGCGAGAGAGCATGGGACAGAGAGCGAGCGACCATGGGAGAGATAGAGAGTGAGTGAGCATGGGAGAGATAGAAGCGAGCAAACATGGGAGAGATAGAGAGAGCGCCTGGGAGAGAGAGCGAGCATGGGAGAGAGAGCAAACATGTATGGGAGAGAGAGCAAGCGAGCGTGGGAGAGCGAGCGAGCGTGGGAGAGAGCGCGAGCAAGCGTGAGAGAGAGAGAGAAGGAGCCAGGGAGAGAGAGCGAGCGAGCCTGGGAGAGAGAGCGAGCGAGCCTGGGAGAGAGAGCGAGCGAGCCTGGGAGAGAGAGCGAGCGAGCCTGGGAGAGAGAGCGAGCGAGCCTGGGAGAGAGAGCGAGCGAGCCTGGGAGAGAGAGCGAGCGAGCCTGGGAGAGAGAGCGAGCGAGCCTGGGAGAGAGAGCGAGCGAGCCTGGGAGAGAGAGCGAGCGAGCCTGGGAGAGAGAGCGAGCGAGCCTGGGAGAGAGAGCGAGCGAGCCTGGGAGAGAGAGCGAGCGAGCCTGGGAGAGAGAGCGAGCGAGCCTGGGAGAGAGAGCGAGCGAGCCTGGGAGAGAGAGCGAGCGAGCCTGGGAGAGAGAGTGAGCGAGCCTGGTAGCGAGAGCGAGTGAGCCTGGGAGAGAGAGCGAGCGAGCCTGGGAGAGAGAGCGAGCGAGCCTGGGAGAGAGAGCGAGTGAGCATGGGAGAGAGAGCGAGCGAGCCTGGGAGAAAGAGCGAGTGAGCCTGTGAGAGAGAGCCAGCGAGCCTGGGAGAGAGAGCGAGAGAGCATGGGAGAGAGAGCGAGCGACCGTGGGAGAGATAGAGAGTGAGTGAGCATGGGAGAGATAGAAGCGAGCGAACATGGGAGAGATAGAGAGAGTGCCTGGGAGAGAGAGCGAGCACGGGAGAGAGAGCAAACATGTATGGGAGAGAGAGCAAGCGAGCGTGGGAGAGCGAGCGAGCGTGGGAGAGAGACCGAGCAAGCGTGGGAGAGAGACCGAGCAAGCGTGGGAGAGAGATCGAGCGATCGCGGGAGTGAGATCGAGCGAGCATGGGAGAGAGATCGAGCGAGCATGGGAGAGAGATCGAGCGGGAGAGAGAGCGAGCGAGTGCTGGAGAGTGAGCGAGGGAGCATGGGAGAGAGATCGAGCGAGCGTGGGAGAGAGATCGAGCGAGCGCGTGAGAGAGATCGAGCGGGAGAGAGAGCGAGCGAGTGCTGGAGAGTGAGCGAGTGACCATGGGAGAGAGAGCGAGCGAGCGTGGGTGAGAGAGAGAGCGAGCATGGGAGAGAGAGCGAGCGAGCCTGGGAGAGAGAGAGAGCGAGCCTGGGAGAGAGAACGAGCGAGCCTGGGAGAGAGAGCAAGCGAGCCTGGGAGAGAGAGCGAGCGAGCCTGGGAGAGAGCGAGCGAGCCTGGGAGAGAGAGCGAGCGAGCCTGGGTGAGAGAGCGAGCGAGCCTGGGCGAGAGAGCCTGCGAGCCTGGGAGAGAGAGCGTGGGAGAGATCGAGCGAGCGTGGGGGAGAGAGCGAGCGAGCGTGGGGGAGAGAGCGAGCGAGCGTGGGGGAGAGAGCGAGCGAGCGTGGGGGAGAGAGCGAGCGAGCGTTGGGGAGAGAGCGAGCGAGCGTGGGGGAGAGAGCGAGTGAGCGTGGGGGAGAAAGCGAGAGAGCGTGGGGGAGAGAGCGAGCGAGCGTGGTGGAGAGAGCGAGCGAGCGCAGAGGAGAGAGCGAGCGAGCGTGGGTGAGGGAACGAGCTAGCATGGGAGAGAGAGCAAGGTGGGAGAGAAATCGAGCGAGCATGGGTGAGAGATCGAGTGAGCGTGGGAGAGAGATCGAGCGAGCGTGGGAGATAGAGCACGCGAGTGTGGGGGAGAGAGCGAGCGAGCGTGGGGAGAGAACGAGCGAGCGTGAGAGAGAGAGCGAACAAGCAAGTGGGAGAGAGCGAGCGAGCGTGGGAGAGAGAGCGAGTGAGCTTGGGAGTGAGAGCTAGCAAGCGTGGCAGAGAGAGCGAGTGAGCGTGGGAGACAGAGCGAGTGAGCGTGGGAGAGAGTGAGAGCGAGCGTGGGAGAGAGAAAGAGTGAGTGTGAGAGAGAGAGCGAGCGTGGGAGAGAGATCGAGCGAGCGTGGGAGAGAGATCGAGCAAGCATGGGAGTGAGATCGAGCGAGCGTGGGAGAGAGATCGAGCGGGAGAGAGAGGCGAGCGAGCGCTGGAGAGTGACCGAGGGAGCATGGGAGAGAGATCGAGTGAGCGTGGGAGAGAGATCGAGCGAGGGTGTGAGAGAGATCGAGGGGGAGAGAGAGCGAGCGAGTGCTGGAGAGTGAGCGAGTGACTGTGGGAGAAAGAGCGAGCGAGCGTGGGAGAGAGAGAGAGCGAGCGTTGGAGACAGATAGAGCGAGCGTGGGAGAGAGAGAGAGCGAGGGTGGGAGAGAAATAGAGTGAGACAGCATGGGAGAGAGAGCGAGCGATCCAGGGAGAGACAGCGAGCGAGCCTGGGAGAGAGAGCGAGAGAGCCTGGGAGAGAGAGCGAGCGAGCCTGGGAGAGACAGCGAGCGAGCCAGGGAGAGAGAGCGTGCAAGCCTGGGAGAGAGAGCGAGCGAGCCTGAGAGAGAAAGCGAGCGAGCCTGGGAGAGAGAGCAAGCGAGCGTGGGAGAGCAAGCGAGCGATCGTGGGTGAGTGATCGAACGAGCGTGGGAGAGAGATCGAGCGAGTGTGGGACAGAGATCGAATGGTGGAGCGTGCAAGCACTGGAGAGTGAGCGAGGGAGATATCGAGCAAGCGTGGGAGAGAGATCGAGCGAGCATTGGACAGAGATCGAGCGAGAATTGGAGAGAGATCGAGCGGGAGAGAGCCAGCAAGCGCTGGAGAGTGAGCAAGGGAGCGTGGGAGAGAGAGGGAGTGAGCGTGGGAGAGAGTGCGAGCGAGCAAGCATGGGAGAGATAGGGAGCGAGCGTGGAGAGAGCGAGTGAGCCTGGGAGAGAGAGCGGGCGAGCCTGTGAGAGAGAGCGAGCGAGCCTGGAGAGGACAGCGAGCGAGCCTGGAGAGAGAGCGAGCGAGCCTGGGGAGAGAGAGCGAGCGAGCCTGGGAGAGAGAGCAAGCGAGGCCTGGGAGAGACAGCGAGCCGAGCGTGGGAGAGAGAGGGAGCGAGACTTGGAGAGAGAGTGAGCAAGCCTGGGAGAGAGAGCGAGTGAGCCTGGGAGAGAGAGCGAGCGAGTGTGGGTCAGAGATTGAATGGTAGAGCGAGCAAGCGCTGGAGAGTGAGCGAGGGAGCGTGGGAGATATCGAGCAAGCGTGGGAGAGAGATGGAGCGAGCATGGGAGAGAGATCGAGCGAGCATTGGAGAGAGATCGAGCGGGGAGAGAGAGCCAGCAAGCGCTGCAGAGTGAGCAAGGGAGCGTGGGGAGAGATGAGAGAGCGAGCGTGGAGAGAGAGAGAGCGAGCGTGGGAGAGAGAGCGAGCGAGCATGGAGAGAGCGATCAACTGTGGGAGAGATAGAGCGTGAGCAAGCATGGGAGAGAAAGAGAGCGAGCGAACGTGGGAGAGATAGAGAGAGCAGTTGGGAGGGAGAGTGAGTGCGGGAGAGAGAGAGTGTGAGTGTGGGAGAGAGAGCGAGCGAGCCTGGGAGAGAGAGCCAGCGAGCCTGGGAGAGAGAGACAGCGAGGATGGGAGAGAGAGCGAGCGAGCCTGGGAGAGAGAGCCAGCGAGCCAGGGAAAGAGAGCGTGGGAGAGAGTGAGCGAGCGTGGGCGAGAGAGCGAGCGAGCGTGGGGGAGAGAGCGAGCGAGCGTGGAGGAGAGAGCGAGCGAGCGTGGTGGAGAGAGCGAGCGAGCGTGGGGGAGAGAGCGAGCGAGCGTGGGGGAGAGAGCGAGCGAGCGTGGGGGAGGAGAGCGAGCGAGCGTGGGGGAGAGAGCGAGCGAGCGTGGGAGAGGGAACGAGCTAGCATGGGAGAGAGAGCAAGCGTGGGAGAGAGATCGAGCGAGTGTGGGTCAGAGATTGAATGGTAGAGCGAGCAAGCGCTGGAGAGTGAGCGAGGGAGCGTGGGAGATATCGAGCAAGCGTGGGAGAGAGATGGAGCGAGCATGGGAGAGAGATCGAGCGAGCATTGGAGAGAGATCGAGCGGGAGAGAGAGCCAGCAAGCGCTATAGAGTGAGCAAGGGAGCGTGGGAGAGAGAGAGAGCGAGCGTGGGAGAGAGAGAGAGCGAGTGTGGGAGAGAGAGCGAGCGAGCATGGGAGAGAAAGAGAGCGAGCGAACGTGGGAGAGATAGAGAGAGCAGTTGGGAGGGAGAGTGAGTGTGGGAGAGAGAGAGAGTGAGTGTGGGAGAGAGAGCCAGCGAGCCTGGGAGAGAGAGCGAGCGAGCCTGGGAGAGAGAGCGAGCGAGCCTGGGAGAGACAGCGAGCGAGCCTGGGAGAGAGCAAGCGAACGAGCCTGGGAGAGAGAGCGAGCGAGCCTGGGAGAGAGAGCGAGCGAGCCTGGGAGAGAGAGCGAGCGAGCCTGGGAGAGACAGCGAGCGAGCCTGGGAGAGAGCAAGCGAACGAGCCTGGGAGAGAGAGCGAGCGAGCCTGGGAGAGAGAGCGAGCGAGCCTGGGAGAGAGAGCGAGCGAGCCTGGGAGAGAGAGCGAGCGAGCCTGGGAGAGAGAGCGAGCGAGCCTGGGAGAGAGCGCGAGCGAGCCTGAGAGAGAGAGCGAGCGAGCCTGGGAGAGACAGCGAGCGAGCCTGGGAGAGAGAGCGAGCGAGCCTGGGAGAGAGAGCGAGCGAGCCTGGGAGAGAGATCGAGCGAGCCTGGGAGAGAGAGCCAGCGAGCCTGGGAGAGAGCGCGAGCGAGCCTGGGAGAGAGAGCGAGCGAGCCTGGGAGAGAGAGCGAGCGAGCCTGGGAGAGAGAGCGAGCGAGCCTGGGAGAGAGAGCGAGCGAGCCTGGGAGAGAGAGCGAGCGAGCCTGGGAGAGAGAGCGAGCGAGCCTGGGAGAGAGAGCGAGCGAGCCTGGGAGAGAGAGCGAGCGAGCCTGGGAGAGAGAGCGAGCGAGCCTGGGAGAGAGAGCGAGCGAGCCTGGGAGAGAGAGCCAGCGAGCCTGGGATAGACAGCGAGCGAGCCTGGGAGAGAGCAAGCGAACGAGCCTGGGAGAGAGAGCGAGCGAGCCTCTGAGAGAGAGCGAGCGGGCCTGGGAGAGAGAGTGAGCGAGCGTGGGAGAGAGAGCGAGCGAGCGTGGGAGAGAGATCGAGCTAGCGTGTGAGAGTGAACGAGCGAGTGTGGGAGAAAGATCAAGCGAGCGTGGGAGAGAGATCGTGCCAGTGTGGGACAGAGATCGAGTGGTAGAGCGCTTGAGAGTGAGCGAGGGAGCCTGGGAGAGATATCGAGCAAGCGTGGGAGAGAGATGGAGCAAGCAAGGGAGAGTGATCGAGCGAGCATTGGAGAGAGATCGAGCAGGAGAGAGCGAGCAAGCGCTGGAGAGTGAGCAAGGGAACGTGGGAGAGAGAGCGAGCGAGCCTGGGAGAGAGAGCGAGCGAGCCTGGGAGAGAGAGCGAGAGAGCCTGGGAGAGAGAGCGAGCGAGTCTGGGAGAGAGAGCGAGAGAGCCTGGGAGAGAGAGTGAGCGAGTCTGGGAGAGAGAGCCAGCGAGCCTGGGAGAGAGAGCCAGCGAGCCTGGGAGAGAGAGCCAGCGAGCCTGCGAGAGAGAGCCAGCGAGCCTGGGAGAGAGAGCCAGCGAGCCTGGGAGAGAGAGCCAGCGAGCCTGGGAGAGAGAGCCAGCGAGCCTGGGAGAGAGAGCCAGCGAGCCTGGGAGAGAGAGCCAGCGAGCCTGGGAGAGAGAGTGAGCGTAGGAGACAGCGAGCTAGCGTGGGAGAGAGAGCGAGCGTGGGAGTGAGATCGAGGTGGGGGGGGGAGAGAGATCGAGGGAGGGTGGGAGAGAGATCGGACGAGCGTGGGAGAGAAATAGGGCGAGCGTGGGAGAGAGATCGGGCAAGCGTGGGAGAGAGATCGAGTGAGCATGGGAGAGGGAGCGAGCGACCGTGGGAGAGATAGAGAGCGAGCGAGCATGGGAGAGATAGAGAGCGAGCGAGCATGGGAGAGATAGAGAGCGAGCGAACATGGGAGAGATAGAGAAAACGCTGGGGAGAGAGAGCGAGCGTGGGAGAGAGAGCAAACATGTATGGGAGAGAGATTGAGCGAGCCTGGGAGAGAGATTGAGCGAGCCTGGGAGAGAGATCGAGCGAGCCTGGGAGAGAGAGCGAGCGAGCCTGGGAGAGAGAGCGAGCGAGCCTGGGAGAGAGAGCGAGCGAGTGTGGGAGAGAGAGGGAGCGAGCCTGGGAGAGAGAGCGAGCGAGCCTGGGAGAGACAGCGAGCGAGCCTGGGAGAGAGAGCGAGCGAGCCTGGGAGAGACAGCGAGCGAGCCTGGGAGAGAGAGCGAGCGAGCCTGGGAGAGAGAGCGAGCGAGCCTGGGAGAGAGAGCAAGCGAGCCTGGGAGAGACAGCGAGCGAGCGTGGGAGAGAGAGGGAGCGAGACTTGGAGAGAGAGTGAGCAAGCCTGGGAGAGAGAGCGAGTGAGCCTGGGAGAGAGAGCGAGTGAGCGTGGAAGAGCGAGCGAGCGAGCATGGGTGAGTGATCGAGCGAGCGTGGGAGAGAGATCGAGCGAGTGTGGGTCAGAGATTGAATGGTAGAGCGAGCAAGCGCTGGAGAGTGAGCGAGGGAGCGTGGGAGATATCGAGCAAGCGTGGGAGAGAGATGGAGCGAGCATGGGAGAGAGATCGAGCGAGCATTGGAGAGAGATCGAGCGGGAGAGAGAGCCAGCAAGCACTGCAGAGTGAGCAAGGGTGCGTGGGAGAGAGAGAGAGCGAGCGTGGGAGAGAGAGAGAGTGAGCGTGGGAGAGAGAGCGAGCGAGCATGGGAGAGCGATCAACTGTGGGAGAGATAGAGCGTGAGCAAGCATGGGAGAGAAAGAGAGCGAGCGAACGTGGGAGAGATAGAGAGAGCAGTTGGGAGGGAGAGTGAGTGCGGGAGAGAGAGAGTGTGAGTGTGGGAGAGAGAGCGAGCGAGCCTGGGAGAGAGAGCCAGCGAGCCTGGGAGAGAGAGACAGCGAGGATGGGAGAGAGAGCGAGCGAGCCTGGGAGAGAGAGCCAGCGAGCCAGGGAAAGAGAGCGTGGGAGAGAGCGAGCGAGCGTGGGGGAGAGAGCGAGTGAGCGTGGGGGAGAGAGCGAGCGAGCATGGAGCAGAGAGCGAGCGAGCGTGGTGGAGAGAGCGAGCGAGCGTGGGGGAGAGAGCCAGCGAGCCTGGGAGAGAGAGCCAACGAGCCTGGGAGAGAGAGCCAGCAAGCCTGGGAGAGAGAGCCAGCGAGCCTGGAGAGAGAGCCAGCGAGCCTGGGAGAGAGAGCCAGCGAGCCTGGGAGAGAGAGCGAGCGAGCCTGGGAGAGAGCGCGAGCGAATGTGGGAGAGCGAGCGAGCCTGGGAGAGAGAGCGAGCGAGCCTGGGAGAGAGAGCGAGCGAGCCTGGGAGAGACAGCGAGCGAGCCTGGGAGAGAGCAAGCGAACGAGCCTGGGAGAGAGAGCGAGCGAGCCTGGGAGAGAGAGCGAGCGAGCCTGGGAGAGAGAGCGAGCGAGCCTGGGAGAGAGAGCGAGCGAGCCTGGGAGAGAGAGCGAGCGAGCCTGGGAGAGAGAGCGAGCGAGCCTGGGAGAGAGCGCGAGCGAATGTGGGAGAGAGAGCGAGCGAGCCTGGGAGAGAGAGCGAGCGAGCCTGGGAGAGAGAGCGAGCGAGCCTGGGAGAGAGAGCGAGCGAGCCTGGGAGAGAGAGCGAGCGAGCCTGGGATAGACAGCGAGCGAGCCTGGGAGAGAGCAAGCGAACGACCCTGGGAGAGAGAGCGAGCGAGCCTGGGAGAGAGAGCGAGCGAGCCTCTGAGAGAGAGCGAGCGGGCCTGGGAGAGAGAGTGAGCGAGCGTGGGAGAGAGAGCGAGCGAGCGTGGGAGAGAGATCGAGCTAGCGTGTGAGAGTGATCGAGCGAGTGTGGGAGAAAGATCAAGCGAGCGTGGGAGAGAGATCGTGCCAGTGTGGGACAGAGATCGAGTGGTAGAGTGCTTGAGAGTGAGCGAGGGAGCCTGGGAGAGATATCGAGCAAGCGTGGGAGAGAGATGGAGCAAGCAAGGGAGAGTGATCGAGCGAGCATTGGAGAGAGATCGAGCAGGAGAGAGCGAGCAAGCGCTGGAGAGTGAGCAAGGGAACGTGGGAGAGAGAGCGAGCGAGCCTGGGAGAGAGAGCGAGCGAGCCTGGGAGAGAGAGCGAGAGAGCCTGGGAGAGAGAGCGAGCGAGTCTGGGAGAGAGAGCGAGAGAGCCTGGGAGAGAGAGCGAGCGAGTCTGGGAGAGAGAGCCAGCGAGCCTGCGAGAGAGAGCCAGCGAGCCTGGGAGAGAGAGCCAGCGAGCCTGCGAGAGAGAGCCAGCGAGCCTGGGAGAGAGAGCCAGCGAGCCTGGGAGAGAGAGCCAGCGAGCCTTGGAGAGAGAGCCAGCGAGCCTGGGAGAGAGAGCCAGCGAGCCTGGGAGAGAGAGCCAGCGAGCCTGGGAGAGAGAGTGAGCGTAGGAGACAGCGAGCTAGCGTGGGAGAGAGAGCGAGCGTGGGAGTGAGATTGAGGTGGGTGGGGAGAGAGATCGAGGGAGGGTGGGAGAGAGATCGGACGAGCGTGGGAGAGAAATAGGGCGAGCGTGGGAGAGAGATCGGGCGAGCGTGGGAGAGAGATCGAGTGAGCGTGGGAGAGGGAGCGAGCGACCGTGGGAGAGATAGAGAGCGAGCGAGCATGGGAGAGATAGAGAGCGAGCGAGCATGGGAGAGATAGAGAGCGACCGAACATGGGAGAGATAGAGAAAACGCTGGGGAGAGAGAGCGAGCGTGGGAGAGAGAGCAAACATGTATGGGAGAGAGATTGAGCGAGCCTGGGAGAGAGATTGAGCGAGCCTGGGAGAGAGATCGAGCGAGCCTGGGAGAGAGAGCGAGCGAGCCTGGGAGAGAGAGCGAGCGAGCCTGGGAGAGAGAGCGAGCGAGTGTGGGAGAGAGAGGGAGCGAGCCTGGGAGAGAGAGCGAGCAAGCCTGGGAGAGACAGCGAGCGAGCCTGGGAGAGAGCAATCGAACGAGCCTGGGAGAGAGAGCGAGCAAGCCTGGGAGAGAGAGCGAGCGAGCCTGGGAGAGAGAGCGAGCGAGCCTGGGAGAGAGCGCGAGCGAGCCTGGGAGAGAGCGCGAGCGAGCCTGGGAGAGAGAGCGAGCGAGCCTGGGAGAGAGAGCGAGCGAGCCTGGGAGAGAGAGCGAGCGAGCCTGGGAGAGAGAGCGAGCGAGCGTGGGAGAGAGAGCGAGCGAGCGTGGGAGAGAGAGCGAGCGAGCGTGGGAGAGAGATCGAGCTAGCGTGTGAGAGTGATCGAGCGAGCGTGGGAGAGAGATCGAGCGAGTGTGGGAGAGAGATCGAGCGAGCGTGGGAGAGAGATCGTGCAAGTGTGGGACAGAGATCGAATTGTAGAGCGCTGGAGAGTGAGCGAGGGAGCGTGGGAGAGATATCGAGCAAGCGTGGGAGAGAGATCGAGCGAGCAAGGGAGAGTGATCGAGCGAGCATTGGAGAGAGATCAAGCAGGAGAGAGTGAGCAAGCGCTGGAGAGTGAGCAAGGGAATGTGGGAGAGAGAGCGAGCGAGCCTGGGAGAGAGAGCAAGCGAGCCTGGGAGAGAGAGCGAGCGAGCCTGGGAGAGAGAGCGAGCGAGCCTGGGAGAGAGAGCGAGCGAGCCTGGGAGAGAGAGCGAGCGAGCCTGGGAGAGAGAGCGAGCGAGCCTGGGAGAGAGAGCGAGCGAGCCTGGGAGAGAGCGCGAGCGAATGTGGGAGAGAGAGCGAGCGAGCCTGGGAGAGAGAGCGAGCGAGCCTGGGAGAGAGAGCGAGCGAGCCTGGGAGAGAGAGCGAGCGAGCCTGGGAGAGAGAGCGAGCGAGCCTGGGATAGACAGCGAGCGAGCCTGGGAGAGAGCAAGCGAACGACCCTGGGAGAGAGAGCGAGCGAGCCTGGGAGAGAGAGCGAGCGAGCCTCTGAGAGAGAGCGAGCGGGCCTGGGAGAGAGAGTGAGCGAGCGTGGGAGAGAGAGCGAGCGAGCGTGGGAGAGAGATCGAGCTAGCGTGTGAGAGTGATCGAGCGAGTGTGGGAGAAAGATCAAGCGAGCGTGGGAGAGAGATCGTGCCAGTGTGGGACAGAGATCGAGTGGTAGAGCGCTTGAGAGTGAGCGAGGGAGCCTGGGAGAGATATCGAGCAAGCGTGGGAGAGAGATGGAGCAAGCAAGGGAGAGTGATCGAGCGAGCATTGGAGAGAGATCGAGCAGGAGAGAGCGAGCAAGCGCTGGAGAGTGAGCAAGGGAACGTGGGAGAGAGAGCGAGCGAGCCTGGGAGAGAGAGCGAGCGAGCCTGGGAGAGAGAGGGAGAGAGCCTGGGAGAGAGAGCGAGCGAGTCTGGGAGAGAGAGCGAGAGAGCCTGGGAGAGAGAGCGAGCGAGTCTGGGAGAGAGAGCCAGCGAGCCTGGGAGAGAGAGCCAGCGAGCCTGGGAGAGAGAGCCAGCGAGCCTGCGAGAGAGAGCCAGCGAGCCTGGGAGAGAGAGCCAGCGAGCCTGGGAGAGAGAGCCAGCGAGCCTTGGAGAGAGAGCCAGCGAGCCTGGGAGAGAGAGCCAGCGAGCCTGGGAGAGAGAGCCAGCGAGCCTGGGAGAGAGAGTGAGCGTAGGAGACAGCGAGCTAGCGTGGGAGAGAGAGCGAGCGTGGGAGTGAGATTGAGGTGGGTGGGGAGAGAGATCGAGGGAGGGTGGGAGAGAGATCGGACGAGCGTGGGAGAGAAATAGGGCGAGCGTGGGAGAGAGATCGGGCGAGCGTGGGAGAGAGATCGAGTGAGCGTGGGAGAGGGAGCGAGCGACCGTGGGAGAGATAGAGAGCAAGCGAGCATGGGAGAGATAGAGAGCGAGCGAGCATGGGAGAGATAGAGAGCGAGCGAACATGGGAGAGATAGAGAAAACGCTGGGGAGAGAGAGCGAGCGTGGGAGAGAGAGCAAACATGTATGGGAGAGAGATTGAGCGAGCCTGGGAGAGAGATTGAGCGAGCCTGGGAGAGAGATCGAGCGAGCCTGGGAGAGAGAGCGAGCGAGCCTGGGAGAGAGAGCGAGCGAGCCTGGGAGAGAGAGCGAGCGAGTGTGGGAGAGAGAGGGAGCGAGCCTGGGAGAGAGAGCGAGCAAGCCTGGGAGAGACAGCGAGCGAGCCTGGGAGAGAGCAATCGAACGAGCCTGGGAGAGAGAGCGAGCAAGCCTGGGAGAGAGAGCGAGCGAGCCTGGGAGAGAGAGCGAGCGAGCCTGGGAGAGAGCGCGAGCGAGCCTGGGAGAGAACGCGAGCGAGCCTGGGAGAGAGAGCGAGCGAGCCTGGGAGAGAGAGCGAGCGAGCCTGGGAGAGAGAGCGAGCGAGCCTGGGAGAGAGAGCGAGCGAGCGTGGGAGAGAGAGCGAGCGAGCGTGGGAGAGAGAGCGAGCGAGCGTGGGAGAGAGATCGAGCTAGCGTGTGAGAGTGATCGAGCGAGCGTGGGAGAGAGATCGAGCGAGTGTGGGAGAGAGATCGAGCGAGCGTGGGAGAGAGATCGTGCAAGTGTGGGACAGAGATCGAATTGTAGAGCGCTGGAGAGTGAGCGAGGGAGCGTGGGAGAGATATCGAGCAAGCGTGGGAGACAGATCGAGCGAGCAAGGGAGAGTGATCGAGCGAGCATTGGAGAGAGATCAAGCAGGAGAGAGTGAGCAAGCGCTGGAGAGTGAGCAAGGGAATGTGGGAGAGAGAGCGAGCGAGCCTGGGAGAGAGAGCAAGCGAGCCTGGGAGAGAGAGCGAGCGAGCCTGGGAGAGAGAGCGAGCGAGCCTGGGAGAGAGAGCGAGCGAGCCTGGGAGAGAGAGCGAGCGAGCCTGGGAGAGAGAGCGAGCGAGCCTGGGAGAGAGAGCGAGCGAGCCTGGGCGAGAGAGCGAGCGAGCCTGGGCGAGAGAGCGTCGGAGAGAGCGAGCAAGCATCGGGGAGAGAGCGAGCGAGCGTGGGGGACAGAGATCGAGTGGTAGAGCGCTGGAGAGTGAGCGAGGGAACGTGGGAGAGATATCGAGCAACCGTGGGTGAGAGATGGAGCAAGCAAGGGAGAGTGATCGAGCGAGCATTGGAGAGAGATCGAGCAGGAGAGAGCGAGCAAGCGCTGGAGAGTGAGCAAGGGAACGTGGGAGAGAGAGCGAGCGAGCGTGGGAGAGAGTGAGAGCGAGCAAGCGTAGGAGAGAGAGCGAGCGAGCGTGGGAGAGAAAGCGAGCGTGAGAGAGAGAGAGCGAGCGTGGGAGAGAGAGAGAGAGCGAGTGTGGGAGAGAGAGTGAGCGAGCATGGGAGAGCAAGCGACCGTGGGAGAGATAGAGTGCGAGCGAGCGTGGGAGAGATAGAGCGCGAGTGAGCATGGGAGAGATAGAGAGCGAGCGAATGTGGGAGAGATAGAGAGAGCGGTTGGGAGAGAGAGTGAGCATGGGAGAGAGAGCAAGCATGGGAGATAGAGCAAACATGTATGGGAGAGAGAGCGAGCGAGCCTGTGAGAGAGAGCGAGCGAGCCTGTGAGAGAGAGCCAGCGAGCCTGGGAGAGAGAGCCAGCGAGCCTGGGAGAGAGAGCCAGCGAGCCTGGGAGAGAGAGCCAGCGAGCCTGGGAGAGAGAGCCAGCGAGCCTGGGAGAGAGAGCCAGCGAGCCTGGGAGAGAGAGCCAGCGAGCCTGGGAGAGAGAGCCAGCGAGCCTGGGAGAGAGAGCCAGCGAGCCTGTGAGAGAGAGCCAGCGAGCCTGGGAGAGAGAGCCAGCGAGCCTGGGAGAGAGAGCCAGCGAGCCTGGGAGAGAGAGCCAGCGAGCCTGGGAGAGAGAGCCAGCGAGCCTGCGAGAGAGAGCCAGCGAGCCTGGGAGAGAGAGCCAGCGAGCCTGGGAGAGAGAGCCAGCGAGCCTGGGAGAGAGAGCCAGCGAGCCTGGGAGACAGAGAGAGCGTAGGAGACAGCGAGCTAGCGTGGGAGAGAGAGCGAGCCTGGGAGAGAGATCGAGTGAGCGTGGGAGAGAGATCGAGGGGGCGTGGGAGATAAATCGAGCGAGCCTGGGAGAGAGATCGAGCGAGCGTGGGAGAGAGAGCCAGCAAGCCTGGGAGAGAGAGCCAGCGAGACTGGGATAGTGAGCGAGGGAGCATGGGAGAGAGATCGAGCGATCGTGGGAGAGAGATCGAGTGAGCGTGAGAGAGACATCGAGCAGGAGAGAGAGCGAGCGAGCATGGGAGAGAGAGAGAGCGACTGTGGGAGAGAGAGCGAGCAAGCGTGGCAGAGCGAGCCTGGGAGAGAGATCGAGTGAGCGTGGGAGAGAGATCGAGCGAGCGTGGGAGAGAGATCGAGTGAGCCTGGGAGAGCGATCGAGCGAGCGTGGGAGAGAGAGCCATCGAGCCTGGGAGAGAGAGCGAGCGAGACTGGGAGAGCGAGCGAGCACTGGAGAGTGAGCGAGGGAGCATGGGAGAGAGATCGAGCGAACGTGGGAGAGAGAGCGAGCGAGCGTGGGACAGCGAGCGAGCGTGGGAGAGAGAGAGAGAGAGCGCAAGTGTGGGAGAGAGAGCGAGCGAGCATGCGAGAGCGAGCGACCGTGGGAGAGATAGAGCGCGAGTGACCGTGGGAGAGATAGAGCGCGAGCGAGCACGGGAGAGATAGAGAGCGAGTAAACATGGGAGAGATAGAGAGAGCGGTTGGGAGAGAGAGTGAGCAGGGAGAGAGAGCGAGCGTGGGAGATAGAGCAAACATTTATGGGAGAGAGAGCGAGCGAGTGTGGGAGAGAGAGCGAGCGAGCCTGTGAGAGAGCGAGAGCGAGCCTTTAAGATAGAGCCAGCGAGCCTGGGAGAGAGAGCCAGCGAGCCTGGGAGAGAGAGCCAGTGAGCCTGCGAGAGAGAGCCAGCGAGCCTGGGAGAGAGAGCCAGCGAGCCTGGGAGAGAGAGCCAGCGAGCCTGGGAGAGAGAGCCAGCGAGCCTGGGAGAGAGAGTGAGCCTAGGAGACAGCGAGCTAGCGTGGGAGAGAGAGCGAGCGTGGGAGAGAGATCGAGGTTGGGGGGAGAGAGATCGAGGGAGGGTGGGAGAGAGATCGGATGAGCATGGGAGAGAGATCGGGCGAGCGTGGGAGAGAGAGCGAGCGACCGTGGGAGAGAGAGCGAGCGACCGTGGGAGAGATAGAGATCGAGCGAGCATGGGAGAGATAGAGAGCGAGCGAGCAGGGGAGAGATAGAGAGCGAGCAAGCATGGGAGAGATAGAGAGCTTGCGAACATGGGAGAGATAGAGAAAATGCTGGGGAGAGTGAGCGAGCGTGGGAGAGAGAGCAAACATGTATGGGAGAAAGAGCGAGCGAGCGTGGCAGAGCGAGCCTGGGAGAGAGATCGAGTGAGCGTGGGAGAGAGATTGAGCGAGCCTGGGAGAGAGATCGAGCGAGCCTGGGAGAGAGAGCGAGCGAGCCTGGGAGAGAGAGCGAGCGAGCCTGGGAGAGAGCGCCAGCGAATGTGGGAGAGAGAGCGAGCGAGCCTGGGAGAGAGAGCGAGCGAGCCTGGGAGAGAGAGCGAGCGAGCCTGGGAGAGACAGCGAGCGAGCCTGGGAGAGAGCAAGCGAACGAGCCTGGGAGAGAGAGCGAGCGAGCCTGGGAGAGAGAGCGAGCGAGCCTCTGAGAGAGAGCGAGCGAGCCTGGGAGAGAGAGCGAGCGAGCGTGGGAGAGAGAGTGAGCGAGCGTGGGAGAGAGAGCGAGCGAGCGTGGGAGAGAGATCGAGCTAGCGTGTGAGAGTGATCGAGCGAGTGTGGGAGAAAGATCGAGCGAGCGTGGGAGAGAGATCGTGCCAGTGTGGGACAGAGATCGAGTGGTAGAGCGCTTGAGAGTGAGCGAGGGAACGTGGGAGAGATATCGAGCAACCGTGGGTGAGAGATGGAGCAAGCAAGGGAGAGTGATCGAGCGAGCATTGGAGAGAGATCGAGCAGGAGAGAGCGAGCAAGCGCTGGAGAGTGAGCAAGGGAACGTGGGAGAGAGAGCGAGCGAGCGTGGGAGAGAGTGAGAGCGAGCAAGCGTAGGAGAGAGAGCGAGCGAGCGTGGGAGAGAAAGCGAGCGTGAGAGAGAGAGAGCGAGCGTGGGAGAGAGAGAGAGAGCGAGTGTGGGAGAGAGAGTGAGCGAGCATGGGAGAGCAAGCGACCGTGGGAGAGATAGAGTGCGAGCGAGCGTGGGAGAGATAGAGCGCGAGTGAGCATGGGAGAGATAGAGAGCGAGCGAATGTGGGAGAGATAGAGAGAGCGGTTGGGAGAGAGAGTGATCATGGGAGAGAGAGCAAGCATGGGAGATAGAGCAAACATGTATGGGAGAGAGAGCGAGCGAGCCTGTGAGAGAGAGCGAGCGAGCCTGTGAGAGAGAGCCAGCGAGCCTGGGAGAGAGAGCCAGCGAGCCTGGGAGAGAGAGCCAGCAAGCCTGGGAGAGAGAGCCAGCGAGCCTGGGAGAGAGAGCCAGCGAGCCTGGGAGAGAGAGCCAGCGAGCCTGGGAGAGAGAGCCGGCAAGCCTGGGAGAGAGAGCCAGCGAGCCTGCGAGAGAGAGCCAGCGAGCCTGCGAGAGAGAGCCAGCGAGCCTGGGAGAGAGAGCCAGCGAGCCTGGGAGAGAGAGCCAGCGAGCCTGGGAGAGAGAGCCAGCGAGCCTGGGAGAGAGAGCCAGCGAGCCTGGGAGAGAGAGCCAGCGAGCCTGGGAGAGAGATCGAGCGTAGGAGACAGCGAGCTAGCGTGGGAGAGAGAGCGAGCGTGGGAGAGAGATCGAGGTAGGGGGGGAGAGAGATCGAGGGAGGGTGGGAGAGAGATCGGACGAGCGTGGGAGAGAGATCGGGCGAGCGTGGGAGAGAGATCGGGCGAGCGTGGGAGAGAGATCGGGCGAGCGTGGGAGAGAGAGCGAGCGACCGTGGGAGAGATCGAGAGCGAGCGAGCATGGGGGAGATAGAGAGCGAGCGAGCTTGGGAGAGATAGAGAAAATGCTGGGGAGAGAGAGCGAGCATGGGAGAGAGAGCAAACATGTATGTGAGAGAGAGCGAGCGAGCGTGGCAGAGCGAGCCTGGGAGAGAGATCGAGTGAGCGTGGGAGAGAGATCGAGGGGGCATGGGAGATAAATCGAGCGAGCCTGGGAGAGAGATCGAGCGAGCGTGGGAGAGAGAGCCAGCAAGCCTGGGAGAGAGAGCCAGCGAGACTGGGATAGTGAGCGAGGGAGCATGGGAGAGAGATCGATCGATCATGGGAGAGAGATCGAGCGAGCGTGGGAGAGACATTGAGCAGGAGAGAGAGCGAGCGAGCATGGGAGAGAGAGAGAGCGACTGTGGGAGAGAGAGCGAGCAAGCGTGGCAGAGCGAGCCTGGGAGAGAGATCGAGTGAGCGTGGGAGAGAGAGAGAGCGAGCGTGGGAGAGAGAAAGAGTGAGTGTGAGAGAGAGAGAGCAAGTGTGGGAGAGAGATCAAGCGAACGTGGGAGAGATATCGAGCGAGCGCGGGAGAGAGATCGAATGAGAATGGGAGAGAGATCGAGTGAGCGTGGGAGAGAGATCGAGCGGGGAGAGAGAGCGAGCGAGCACTGGAGAGTGAGCGAGGGAGCATGGGAGAGAGATCGAGTGAGCGTGGGAGAGAGATCGAGTGAGCGTGTGAGAGAAATTGAGCGGGAGAGAGAGCGAGCGAGTGCTGGAGAGTGAGCGAGTGACCATGGGAGTGAGAGCGAGCGAGCGTGGGAGAGAGAGAGAGCGAGCATGGGAGACAGATAGAGCGAGCGTGGGAGAGAGAGAGAGCGATGGTGGGAGAGAGATAGAGCGAGAGAGCATGGGACAGAGAGCGAGCGACCATGGGAGAGATAGAGAGTGAGTGAGCATGGGAGAGATAGAAGCGAGCAAACATGGGAGAGATAGAGAGAGCGCCTGGGAGAGAGAGCGAGCATGGGAGAGAGAGCAAACCTGTATGGGAGAGAGAGCAAGCGAGCGTGGGAGAGCGAGCGAGCGTGGGAGAGAGCGCGAGCAAGCGTGGGAGAGAGAGAGAAGGAGCCTGGGAGAGAGAGCGAGCGAGCCTGGGAGAGAGAGCGAGCGAGCCTGGGAGAGAGAGCGAGCGAGCCTGGGAGAGAGAGCGAGCGAGCCTGGGAGAGAGAGCGAGCGAGCCTGGGAGAGAGAGCGAGCGAGCCTGGGAGAGAGAGCGAGCGAGCCTGGGAGAGAGAGCGAGCGAGCCTGGGAGAGAGAGCGAGCGAGCCTGGGAGAGAGAGCGAGCGAGCCTAGGAGAGAGAGCGAGCGAGCCTGGGAGAGAGAGCGAGCGAGCCTGGGAGAGAGAGTGAGCGAGCCTGGTAGAGAGAGCGAGTGAGCCTGGGAGAGAGAGCGAGCGAGCCTGGGAGAGAGAGCGAGCGAGCCTGGGAGAGAGAGCGAGTGAGCATGGGAGAGAGAGAGCGAGCGAGCCTGGGAGAAAGAGCGAGTGAGCCTGTGAGAGAGAGCCAGCGAGCCTGGGAGAGAGAGCGAGAGAGCATGGGAGAGAGAGCGAGCGACCGTGGGAGAGATAGAGAGTGAGTGAGCATGGGAGAGATAGAAGCGAGCGAACATGGGAGAGATAGAGAGAGTGCCTGGGAGAGAGAGCGAGCACGGGAGAGAGAGCAAACATGTATGGGAGAGAGAGCAAGCGAGCGTGGGGAGAGCGAGCGAGCGTGGGAGAGAGACCGAGCAAGCATGGGAGAGAGACCGAGCAAGCGTGGGAGAGAGATCGAGCGATCGCGGGGAATGAGATCGAGCGAGCATGGGAGAGAGATCGAGCGAGCGTGGGAGAGAGATCGAGCGGGGAGAGAGAGCGAGCGAGTGCTGGAGAGTGAGCGAGGGAGCATGGGAGAGAAATCGAGCGAGCCTGGGAGAGAGCGCGAGCGAATGTGGGGAGAGCGAGCGAGCCTGGGAGAGAGAGCGAGCGAGCCTGGGAGAGAGAGCGAGCGAGCCTGGGAGAGACAGCGAGCGAGCCTGGGAGAGAGCAAGCGAACGAGCCTGGGAGAGAGAGCGAGCGAGCCTGGGAGAGAGAGCGAGCGAGCCTGGGAGAGAGAGCGAGCGAGCCTGGGAGAGAGAGCGAGCGAGCCTGGGAGAGAGAGCGAGCGAGCCTGGGAGAGAGAGCGAGCGAGCCTGGGAGAGAGCGCGAGCGAATGTGGGAGAGAGAGCGAGCGAGCCTGGGAGAGAGAGCGAGCGAGCCTGGGAGAGAGAGCGAGCGAGCCTGGGAGAGAGAGCGAGCGAGCCTGGGAGAGAGAGCGAGCGAGCCTGGGATAGACAGCGAGCGAGCCTGGGAGAGAGCAAGCGAACGACCCTGGGAGAGAGAGCGAGCGAGCCTGGGAGAGAGAGCGAGCGAGCCTCTGAGAGAGAGCGAGCGGGCCTGGGAGAGAGAGTGAGCGAGCGTGGGAGAGAGAGCGAGCGAGCGTGGGAGAGAGATCGAGCTAGCGTGTGAGAGTGATCGAGCGAGTGTGGGAGAAAGATCAAGCGAGCGTGGGAGAGAGATCGTGCCAGTGTGGGACAGAGATCGAGTGGTAGAGTGCTTGAGAGTGAGCGAGGGAGCCTGGGAGAGATATCGAGCAAGCGTGGGAGAGAGATGGAGCAAGCAAGGGAGAGTGATCGAGCGAGCATTGGAGAGAGATCGAGCAGGAGAGAGCGAGCAAGCGCTGGAGAGTGAGCAAGGGAACGTGGGAGAGAGAGCGAGCGAGCCTGGGAGAGGAGAGCGAGCGAGCCTGGGAGAGAGAGGGAGAGAGTCTGGGAGAGAGAGCGAGCGAGTCTGGGAGAGAGAGCGAGAGAGCCTGGGAGAGAGAGCGAGCGAGTCTGGGAGAGAGAGCCAGCGAGCCTGGGAGAGAGAGCCAGCGAGCCTGGGAGAGAGAGCCAGCGAGCCTGCGAGAGAGAGCCAGCGAGCCTGGGAGAGAGAGCCAGCGAGCCTGGGAGAGAGAGCCAGCGAGCCTTGGAGAGAGAGCCAGCGAGCCTGGGAGAGAGAGCCAGCGAGCCTGGGAGAGAGAGCCAGCGAGCCTGGGAGAGAGAGTGAGCGTAGGAGACAGCGAGCTAGCGTGGGAGAGAGAGCGAGCGTGGGAGTGAGATTGAGGTGGGTGGGGAGAGAGATCGAGGGAGGGTGGGAGAGAGATCGGACGAGCGTGGGAGAGAAATAGGGCGAGCGTGGGAGAGAGATCGGGCGAGCGTGGGAGAGAGATCGAGTGAGCGTGGGAGAGGGAGCGAGCGACCGTGGGAGAGATAGAGAGCGAGCGAGCATGGGAGAGATAGAGAGCGAGCGAGCATGGGAGAGATAGAGAGCGAGCGAACATGGGAGAGATAGAGAAAACGCTGGGGAGAGAGAGCGAGCGTGGGAGAGAGAGCAAACATGTATGGGAGAGAGATTGAGCGAGCCTGGGAGAGAGATTGAGCGAGCCTGGGAGAGAGATCGAGCGAGCCTGGGAGAGAGAGCGAGCGAGCCTGGGAGAGAGAGCGAGCGAGCCTGGGAGAGAGAGCGAGCGAGTGTGGGAGAGAGAGGGAGCGAGCCTGGGAGAGAGAGCGAGCAAGCCTGGGAGAGACAGCGAGCGAGCCTGGGAGAGAGCAATCGAACGAGCCTGGGAGAGAGAGCGAGCAAGCCTGGGAGAGAGAGCGAGCGAGCCTGGGAGAGAGAGCGAGCGAGCCTGGGAGAGAGCGCGAGCGAGCCTGGGAGAGAGCTGCGAGCGAGCCTGGGAGAGAGAGCGAGCGAGCCTGGGAGAGAGAGCGAGCGAGCCTGGGAGAGAGAGCGAGCGAGCCTGGGAGAGAGAGCGAGCGAGCGTGGGAGAGAGAGCGAGCGAGCGTGGGAGAGAGAGCGAGCGAGCGTGGGAGAGAGATCGAGCTAGCGTGTGAGAGTGATCGAGCGAGCGTGGGAGAGAGATCGAGCGAGTGTGGGAGAGAGATCGAGCGAGCGTGGGAGAGAGATCGTGCAAGTGTGGGACAGAGATCGAATTGTAGAGCGCTGGAGAGTGAGCGAGGGAGCGTGGGAGAGATATCGAGCAAGCGTGGGAGAGAGATCGAGCGAGCAAGGGAGAGTGATCGAGCGAGCATTGGAGAGAGATCAAGCAGGAGAGAGTGAGCAAGCGCTGGAGAGTGAGCAAGGGAATGTGGGAGAGAGAGCGAGCGAGCCTGGGAGAGAGAGCAAGCGAGCCTGGGAGAGAGAGCGAGCGAGCCTGGGAGAGAGAGCGAGCGAGCCTGGGAGAGAGAGCGAGCGAGCCTGGGAGAGAGAGCGAGCGAGCCTGGGAGAGAGAGCGAGCGAGCCTGGGAGAGAGAGCGAGCGAGCCTGGGAGAGAGCGCGAGCGAATGTGGGAGAGAGAGCGAGCGAGCCTGGGAGAGAGAGCGAGCGAGCCTGGGAGAGAGAGCGAGCGAGCCTGGGAGAGAGAGCGAGCGAGCCTGGGAGAGAGAGCGAGCGAGCCTGGGATAGACAGCGAGCGAGCCTGGGAGAGAGCAAGCGAACGACCCTGGGAGAGAGAGCGAGCGAGCCTGGGAGAGAGAGCGAGCGAGCCTCTGAGAGAGAGCGAGCGGGCCTGGGAGGAGAGAGTGAGCGAGCGTGGGAGAGAGAGCGAGCGAGCGTGGGAGAGAGATCGAGCTAGCGTGTGAGAGTGATCGAGCGAGTGTGGGAGAAAGATCAAGCGAGCGTGGGAGAGAGATCGTGCCAGTGTGGGACAGAGATCGAGTGGTAGAGCGCTTGAGAGTGAGCGAGGGAGCCTGGGAGAGATATCGAGCAAGCGTGGGAGAGAGATGGAGCAAGCAAGGGAGAGTGATCGAGCGAGCATTGGAGAGAGATCGAGCAGGAGAGAGCGAGCAAGCGCTGGAGAGTGAGCAAGGGAACGTGGGAGAGAGAGCGAGCGAGCCTGGGAGAGAGAGCGAGCGAGCCTGGGAGAGAGAGGGAGAGAGCCTGGGAGAGAGAGCGAGCGAGTCTGGGAGAGAGAGCGAGAGAGCCTGGGAGAGAGAGCGAGCGAGTCTGGGAGAGAGAGCCAGCGAGCCTGGGAGAGAGAGCCAGCGAGCCTGGGAGAGAGAGCCAGCGAGCCTGCGAGAGAGAGCCAGCGAGCCTGGGAGAGAGAGCCAGCGAGCTGGGAGAGAGAGCCAGCGAGCCTTGGAGAGAGAGCCAGCGAGCCTGGGAGAGAGAGCCAGCGAGCCTGGGAGAGAGAGCCAGCGAGCCTGGGAGAGAGAGTGAGCGTAGGAGACAGCGAGCTAGCGTGGGAGAGAGAGCGAGCGTGGGAGTGAGATTGAGGTGGGTGGGGGAGAGAGATCGAGGGGAGGGGTGGGAGAGAGATCGGACGAGCGTGGGAGAGAAATAGGGCGAGCGTGGGAGAGAGATCGGGCGAGCGTGGGAGAGAGATCGAGTGAGCGTGGGAGAGGGAGCGAGGCGACCGGTGGGAGAGATAGAGAGCAAGCGAGCATGGGAGAGATAGAGAGCGAGCGAGCATGGGAGAGATAGAGAGCGAGCGAACATGGGAGAGATAGAGAAAACGCTGGGGAGAGAGAGCGAGCATGGGGAGAGAGAGCAAACATGTATGGGAGAGAGATTGAGCGAGCCTGGGAGAGAGATTGAGCGAGCCTGGGAGAGAGATCGAGCGAGCCTGGGAGAGAGAGCGAGCGAGCCTGGGAGAGAGAGCGAGCGAGCCTGGGAGAGAGAGCGAGCGAGTGTGGGAGAGAGAGGGAGCGAGCCTGGGAGAGAGAGCGAGCAAGCCTGGGAGAGACAGCGAGCGAGCCTGGGAGAGAGCAATCGAACGAGCCTGGGAGAGAGAGCGAGCAAGCCTGGGAGAGAGAGCGAGCGAGCCTGGGAGAGAGAGCGAGCGAGCCTGGGAGAGAGCGCGAGCGAGCCTGGGAGAGAACGCGAGCGAGCCTGGGAGAGAGAGCGAGCGAGCCTGGGAGAGGAGAGCGAGCGAGCCTGGGAGAGAGAGCGAGCGAGCCTGGGAGAGAGAGAGCGAGGCGAGCGTGGGAGAGAGAGCGAGCGAGCGTGGGAGAGAGAGCGAGCGAGCGTGGGAGAGAGATCGAGCTAGCGTGTGAGAGTGACGAGCGAGCGTGGAGAGAGATCGAGCGAGTGTGGGAGAGAGATCGAGCGAGCGTGGGAGAGAGATCGTGCAAGTGTGGGACAGAGATCGAATTGTAGAGCGCTGGAGAGTGAGCGAGGGGGAGCGTGGGAGAGATATCGAGGCAAGCGTGGGAGAGAGATCGAGCGAGCAAGGGAGAGTGATCGAGCGAGCATTGGAGAGAGATCAAGCAGGAGAGAGTGAGCAAGCGCTGGAGAGTGAGCAAGGGAATGTGGGAGAGAGAGCGAGCGAGCCTGGGAGAGAGAGCAAGCGAGCCTGGGAGAGAGGAGCGAGCGAGCCTGGGAGAGAGAGCGAGCGAGCCTGGGAGAGAGAGCGAGCGAGCCTGGAGAGAGAGCGAGCGAGCCTGGGAGAGAGAGCGAGCGAGCCTGGGAGAGAGAGCGAGCGAGCCTGGCGAGAGAGCGAGCGAGCCTGGGCGAGAGAGCGTCGGAGAGAGCGAGCAAGCATCGGGGAGAGAGCGAGCGAGCGTGGGGGGACAGAGATCGAGTGGTAGAGCGCTGGAGAGTGAGCGGGGGAACGTGGGAGAGATATCGAGCAACCGTGGGTGAGAGATGGAGCAAGCAAGGGAGAGTGATCGAGCGAGCATTGGAGAGAGATCGAGCAGGAGGAGAGCGAGCAAGCGCTGGAGAGTGAGCAAGGGAACGTGGGAGAGAGAGCGAGCGAGCGTGGGGGAGGAGAGTGAGAGCGAGCAAGCGTAGGAGAGAGAGCGAGCGAGCGTGGGAGAGAAAGCGAGCGTGAGAGAGAGAGAGCGAGCGTGGGAGAGAGAGAGAGAGCGAGTGTGGGAGAGAGAGGTGAGCGAGCATGGGAGAGCAAGCGACCGTGGGAGAGATAGAGTGCGAGCGAGCGTGGGAGAGATAGAGCGCGAGTGAGCATGGGAGAGATAGAGAGCGAGCGAATGTGGGAGAGATAGAGAGAGCGGTTGGGAGAGAGAGTGAGCATGGGAGAGAGAGCAAGCATGGGAGATAGAGCAAACATGTATGGGAGAGAGAGCGAGCGAGCCTGGGAGAGAGAGAGCGAGCGAGCCTGTGAGAGAGAGCCAGCGAGCCTGGGAGAGAGAGCCAGCGAGCCTGGGAGAGAGAGCCAGCGAGCCTGGGAGAGAGAGCCAGCGAGCCTGGGAGAGAGAGCCAGCGAGCCTGGGAGAGAGAGCCAGCGAGCCTGGGAGAGAGAGCCAGCGAGCCTGGGAGAGAGAGCCAGCGAGCCTGGGAGAGAGAGCCAGCGAGCCTGTGAGAGAGAGCCAGCGAGCGGGAGAGAGCAGCGGCTGGAGAGAGAGCCAGCGAGCCTGGGAGAGAGAGCCAGCGAGCCTGGGGAGGAGAGAGCCAGCGAGGCCTGCGAGAGAGAGCCAGCGAGCCTGGGAGAGAGAGCCAGCGAGCCTGGGAGAGAGAGCCAGCGAGCCTGGGAGAGAGAGCCAGCGAGCCTGGGAGACAGAGAGAGCGTAGGAGACAGCGAGCTAGCGTGGGAGAGAGAGCGAGCCTGGGAGAGAGATCGAGTGAGCGTGGGAGAGAGATCGAGGGGGCGTGGGAGATAAATTGAGCGAGCCTGGGAGAGAGATCGAGCGAGCGTGGAGAGAGAGCCAGCAAGCCTGGGAGAGAGAGCCAGCGAGACTGGGATAGTGAGCGAGGGAGCATGGGAGAGAGATCGAGCGATCGTGGGAGAGAGATCGAGGTGAGCGTGAGAGAGACATCGAGCAGGAGAGAGAGCGAGCGAGCATGGGAGAGAGAGAGAGCGACTGTGGGAGAGAGAGCGAGCAAGCGTGGCAGAGCGAGCCTGGGAGAGAGATCGAGTGAGCGTGGGAGAGAGATCGAGGCGAGCGGTGGGAGAGAGATCGAGTGAGCCTGGGGAGAGCGATCGAGCGAGCGTGGGAGAGAGAGCCATCGAGCCTGGGAGAGAGAGCGAGCGAGACTGGGAGAGCGAGCGAGCACTGGAGAGTGAGCGAGGGAGCATGGGAGAGAGATCGAGCGAACGTGGGAGAGAGAGCGAGCGAGCGTGGGGACAGCGAGCGAGCGTGGGAGAGAGAGAGAGAGAGCGCAAGTGTGGGAGAGAGAGCGAGCGAGCATGCGAGAGCG